>WOGO01001277.1:0-18701 GCA_015342085.1 Leptinotarsa defecta | reverse complement strand
ACATCTTCTTTCTACTAACAAACTTGATTTAACTAAAAATATTATCAGACATCACATAAAATAAATAAAAAATCTATATACAGAGGGAATGATAAAACATACATTTTGAATCCAACAACATGTATTGCCGAATCTCTTGGAAAATTTACCAATACAAACTCGACTAATAGAATAGTTACCCAATATTTGGATGATACTTTTAATGAGAAATGGATTGGAAATAAGGGTCCAATACCATGGCCAGCTCGAAGTCCAGATATTACTCCACTAGATTCCTTTTTGTGGGGATATATCAAAGACTTAGTTTATATGCGACGTCCACAAAATGTAGAGGATTTGAAAAATAGTATGACAAATGTTTGTGCGTCCGTAACGCAAGAGACGCTTTTAGCTGTCACGAATCGGGAATTACTAAAAAGATGCAATATGTGTATTCTAGGTGAAGGAAGGCAGTTCTAACACTTACTAAAATGATTATTGCTATCGCTAATTGATTTCGTTATCATCATGTTAGTCGAGTTATGGTCAAAGTAAGATATTTTTTGGTAATTTGAAACATTTATTTTAATTTGTACAGAAATACGCCACTAGATAAAATTGAACAGACAATGAAATTATAACTGATGGATTCATTTTATTGAACTCGTATTATTGCATTCATTTTGACTTATTCATGTCTCTCTTTATAATATGCAATAAAATTGCCTTTTTTCATCAGTATGTGCTATATGGCTGAATTCAGAATTTAATGCAGAATCCAAAAACGAATCGGAAAATCTAGGTTACCATTTAAAAAAATTGGCGTCGGTGTCGCGACGCCCTAATGGATGACGCCTATTGCTGGATCTCTTCGCAAATAAGAGGACCCTTGATATCAAAATCATCTGCCTTCACGAAATATGGATATTCTCTCTCATTTTTCAGATATTTGCCCGCGGAGTTTTATATGGGACACCCTGTATATAGTCATAACAAATATTTTTCATTTTAATTGAATGCGATTAATCTCATGTTGTAGGATTTTTTAACTCTTGCTGGACAATGGGCTTTCTTGGAATCTAGTGCAATAGTGAGATTATTCGGAATAGCTTTCACTAGTAATATATCTCTAGTGCTTGAGTATTTTCGTTTAGGACCTCTTGATGACTACTTAAGAAAGAATAAGGGTATTTTGAAGCCTGTTGATTTGATAGAAGCCACATGCAATTTGGCTTCCGCATTGTGGCATTTGGTAAGTTTCGTTAAGTGTTTTTTGACAGTGAATGCTTTGATGAAAAATGGAGTTGCAAAATTAATTGATCTTCACCATAGGAATAGCATTGAAAAAACTATATTTCGCTTTCAGACTGAAAAAGAAATTGTTCATGGAAATATTAGATGCCGAAAGGTGATGGTGAATTCACATGATGAAAATTCATTCACAGTGAAATTAACAGATCCAGGTATTCATGTAGAATATGCCTCGTCTGAGTAAGTATTTATATTCTTTATAAATTTAATTTTGATCTACAAAACATATTCTCAAAATAACATTTTTCCAACAAAGATCATTCAGTCATTGAATAACCCATAATTCAATGACCTAATGAGTTCTCCAAAAAAAAATATCCTGCATTGTTAGTATTTACCTTCACTGCTCTGATTTTAGAGTTCATTGGATACCAATTGAATGTTACTCAAATCTGGATTATGCTAAACGCTCAAGTGAGGCCGACGTATGGTCATTTGCAACCACTCTTTGGGAAATATTCATGTATGGTGAAGAAATCAAGCCTACTGATTTTTCTGACCATGTTCAAGCTATGAGGGTAGGTATATATTATTAAACCGTTTGAGATAACGTACAAATGAAAACATTTTCTGAAAAAAAATTAATTTATATTATTGAAGAGAAAAGTATAGCTCTGAGAGTTGTTAAACAAAATGTAATATCGTTTTAATTTCATTATCGATGAAAATGAGTTGAAAGTTTTATATTATTTGAATTAGTTTTTTTGTCAATTCCGATATAAAAGTTTCGTTGATTTTTCAGTGGTATGTCAGTGGAAAAAGATTGCCACAGCCCCGCAGTTGCTCAAATGAAATTTATAGTCTGATGAAGGAATGCTGGGATATTGACCCCCACAAAAGGAAAAAACCTCAAGCAATTATGCGAGATGTCAACCAAATTTTATATGAAAGTGAGGGAGCTAATCTCAAATTAGAATTATATTTATTCATGGCCTTTCATTTTTAGTTTACAACTCAAGACGCATTCATTCATATGCCAAAGTTTTCACCAAGTCCATTGATACTCAAAATATTGCTAGCACCTCAGCAAATAGTTCATGTTCTAATATTACAGGTAAGATAATAAATCAACTAAAAAGGGGCTTTAAATCAATAATATTGTGCAGGTAGGTTCAAAACGAGTCTATTCGACCCTACAATGAGATACGCGAGTCTTCATTGTGGTTTGGTGAATATTTCAGGTCGAACTGCAAGAATGAATCTCTGACGAACACTGAAAAGTTGATTCGATCAGCGGCATGCAAATATATGTATTTCCTAACAGATGCGGCACCCACTGTTTTCTGATAGGACAAATTTCTTCACATGATGAATTAAATGACACTGACCTGTACTAGCTCTGTTAGATAACTTAAGTCATCCCTGCTATAATCTAATAATTGTTTCGTAACATACTTTGGATCATTCCTGCAATACACATTCTGTATTTCTTCGGCATAGCCTGAATCGATGCCTATGACAAGTTCTGGTCCAATGAAATCGCTAGCAGCCTCCTCTCTGGCAAGGGAGGAGGCTGCTGTATGGCCAGACCACCAACAATTTGTTAAGACTTTCTGTTGGTGATAGTCTCCAACTAAAACGTTGTGTTGTGAGAGCCAAGTGGTACCAACGCTAAGAGATAATGTTTTTATTGATTTATGTGTGAGGTTGGTATCTTCCAATCAATCCACTCGTATATCAATGGCGTAGATATTCGCCTGAAGGACGGTCGCACATGAAGTTACATTTGATTCATTAGATGAGTAACAGTTGTTTCCTCCCAAAGGGAGGTAATAGGTCAAAGGTCATTCCTGGAATGCTGTGACTTTTTGTATCGATCAGTAGTCTGATATGCTCCGCATGAGCCTTTTTTGTGAGATTGGAAATGTGGACAATTCTGAATGTCTATCTACCCTCTCCAGAACGATGTGAAGAGGGAGTAGGTGTAGAAGGATTCTCATGAATACTGACAGGATGGTGCCAATTGCAGTGGAGATAACCAGGCAACCATGGTTCTGTACACTAGACATTTTCATCTGAACCGTTTGATTTTAACATTTAGTTCATCAGGAATTTGCTCCAGAATACTACAGGCTACGCGTCCCAACATAGTACTTGCCAAGATAACAAATCATCTGCATAAACTTACAGATCAATCTGTCAACTCTGACAAGGATATACAGCAAATATATTATGTGGGACGACGGTAGTATATCTTTGTTTCCCAACAATAATAGAGTTTAATCTTTCTCTTGAAGATGATCACTTGATGATTGAAACACGTGTCGAGGTGTTAAAATAACAGTTTGGTGTTGGGAAAAACTCCGGTAATATCCATTACCACACCAAAGGTTCCAAACAGTGCATCACAAGTACATAATTAAATAATGTAGATTCAACTTTATTGTATAAATAATACATTAAGGTAAACATTTGATTTCATATCGGTTTCAAATTGGCTCTTTGAAAATCTTAAAGTACGTATCAAAAGTACAATGACTTCCCTTTCGTTGCCGACAACTTATTCTATCAAAATTATCTATATACGGGATGTAAGAATAAATAACCACTATAAAGTAACATTCTCCCCCTCGTGAAGGAATTCTACTCCTATCTACTATTCTTCAACCATTCTTCACACTTTGACTAGTCAAAGGTCCCAGAAGTTTTTTCAGCAAACTCGAGCTCTTTCATCTACTTATTCTACTATATAGACCTTGATTCCAAAACTTCTTCAATAAGTAATCATCAGCGATTATGAAAATTTCCCATACTAATGAAGAAAAGAGAAATGAAACTTTCTATGTTTTTTACCACTTCTATTTGTAACTAACGTTACTGCAGTTTCGTCCTATACGGGCATTTTCAAACTTATACAATAAACTTTTATATATAAGTTTATTCTATATAAGTTTATTATATAAGTTTGAAAATGTCCGTATAGGACGAAACTGCAGTAACGTTAGTTACAAATAAAAGTGGTAAAAAACATAGAAAATTTCATTTCCCTTTTCTTAATTATAATTCCATTGATTGACATCTTTAAGAAGCTCTATTCTGTAGACTCTGTTGGGAATTGTCTGTTGAAAACTATTCTATATGAGATACATGCAGGCATAATTTAGAAACGTTATTATATTTCTCATTGCAAATTTCAATTTCTATTATGTAGAATTATATTATCCAGCACAAACATCACCTAGTCTGCTTGATCGAAAGTTATTGGTTTATCAAAACATTTTTAATTCGAATCGAGACATTATTCTGAATTGTAGCAATTTCATTGAAATTGAAAAGAATACGTGACGTACAGTCGATACATCTATAATTTGCTAATCTAATCGTTGATGATTTCACACTCTAATAACTACGCCGGGCCAACAAAATTCAAAGAAAAATCAAAATAGTTATGTTTTATCGTGACAGATCTCATATCTTACAACCAAATTCAATTTCAGTTTAACAGCCAGCAATAAACGTTTCCTATGAAACCAACTGACGACAAACTTTACATCATGAAAAAGGGTATAATCACTAATCCTTGTCAATGATTATGAATTCAACAGCGTAGGAATAAACACTTATGAGTGGGAATTCATTTATATTTTTATAACTTCAACATTTTTTCACTAACGATACATTTTTCACCTTCTGGATCTATCAAATGGTACTTTCCAATAACTCGTTGAAAAAAATATTACAAATTCCAGAGGTTTTCCGAAGTTCCAAAAAATGTTTATTTGTTTTAAGAAAGGTAATTTTGTATGGAAATTTTTAACTGAATTCAACTTTTTTATGTTTCTTTTCAAATCTGAGAAACATATACCAGCAGTAAAATGATTTCGAAAATTATTTTCGTCATTTTATTAGTTTCCCCTTGAACCATTCCCGGACGTGCATGATCTAATGCTCGTTTAATCCAATGTATGCATCATTTTGATGCAAATTTTGTAATTTACTCTATAAACAATGACGAGTTCTGCTAAATTGTGATGAATGATATGCTGTTTAAACTAGAATTTCAATGGAATTGATACTAACTTTATATAAGGTACACAAGAGGATTTTGAAAATACCTCGAAGTGTACTTTAAACAATAAAATTTTCTTCAGCATATGAGGACCGGAAGTCAACACTTTGCAAAAAGAATGAGTTTATTGAAAAAATCATAAGACCAAACGGACTTACCTGAGTTAGGTTCGATCTTAATTACATAAAGGCCCAGTCGAAATAAATAACAATAAATATACTACCCTTGCTGACGTCTAGAACCACACATTTTTTAAGCTAGATGACATCTTCGTCCTTTCCCTTCTCCATCATCCCCGATCTATGTCCAGTGCTATCATTCTGCTTTTTACTTAGTCAGGTTGCATCCCAGAGGGTATTGGGTATTGCAAATGGGTTTGCCGTAGGTCCTTAATTTTTTCAAGGCCTTCATATAATTCACTCGAACTTCACTCAAGTGAGTTTGTTTGATCTCATAGTTGTATATCGTTATAGCTTTTAGTCGTTTTGGTATCTTGATGTTTAGGTAGTCCTCCAATGTGGTCACATTAACAATCTCAATGTTAGCAAGAGTATATATTCGTTGACCCGCAGCAAGGGCTAATAATAGCGTCAGTTTGTGAGTTAGCATTTTCAGGTTGCTTTCTTCTGGAGACAATTTTCTGACATAATTCAAAACTAAAGCGGGGTCTCAAGGAGTATCATATTTTGGTGCGCTTGGTTGAAGATTGATTTCGCCTATGAAAAACCTGTGCAATACCTGAACCAGTGATTCGTGCAATTGAATTCAGTGTTTCATAACTCATGAAGAATTTCACATAGGCAAATCTAGACTAGAATTATTTATCTGAATTGATCATAGGCAGTAGCCAATGTTTCTGGATACAGTTTATAATTCGAAATCTATTTATCAGTTCTGCTTGAATAAACTATTGTCTATCGAAACACTGGTTGTGATTTTCTAAACCTATCATAGTGAAAATCAGAGCAAAGTGCATTTTCATCGTGTATTAGCCAGCTCTATTCAATGAATTATCAGTACGTGCAGGGAAATCTAGTTCCCTGGATGGTTCTATATTATGAAACTTGTTAACTGAATTCGGAGTTTCATTGTGAGAGGTTTCAATGGCCAACTCTTCTACAAGGATCGGTCATTAATGTTCAGTCCATTCATAATGACACACCATCCTCTTGCCGTTAGGAGCAATTCGATTATTCTAATTTCCTCAACGACAACTTTGATGTATAAGCTTTCTTGTAGAAACTGGTGAGTTGACCCCATTGTGTAATTTCAATTTCCTTTAGCAACGAAGATAAGAAATATTTTCCTGAAATATTCTGAGATGACTTGCTTTCGAGTGCTATCAACGATAGTATTATTTAGGATGTGTACCCCTCCTCTGCATGTCTCCTTATGGACAATACTTTCGATATTCTGCTCGTAATGGTCTAAGTCCCTCACAACATTGGTTTTGCAGATAAAATATTCATAGAGTTATCAATCATTCATTCAAGGTGATTTTTTTTCGATAGCTGACGTTGGATGTTGGAAATAGTTTCTTCAATTCCGTGTTATCAGTTGTCGAAATAGTAATAAGGTGCTAACAATATCAAGCAAATCCTTCATTTCCACCATTTTGACCATTTCGGTCGGTAGCCAAGCGGTTCGGCGTGGGTTCTTTGTTCACTCACTCGAATTGACTGCCGTGTTGGTCGGTGGTTCAAGCTCTAGTTTGAACGATCGATCTTCACTTGCTATCGTCCAACCCGTGTTAGGAATCACACGTTAAAAGGTAAGACCTCGTTAAACCTTAGCTCGCACAAGTTTAGACTTCTGAGGGTTGTCGTTCGTAGGGGTTAACGGTAAAACAGATTTTGAAACAGATTTTAAAACAGATTATCATTTTCATTAAATTTTTCCAGAGCTGAATTCTTATATTTTTTCCAGGTAACCTTCTATCCCCAAAAAGACAAATTCGAGACGAAAACCGTCAAGGACTCTTGGCCAACGATCAACGAAGAGTTCATCTGTAATCTCGCCATTCCTGTTAGAAGGTTCGACGACTACTTCAAGGGAAAATTCGTGTCGTTCACGATATACGCGGTCTTAGGTAAAGAAGAAGACGAGAAACCTCCTGCGAAGAAACCCGGGATGCTTAAGAGATATTTCTCTTTCAATGATACCGAAGACATAGTCCTCCTCAGAAATGGCAGCTTCAAAAGGTCAGGATCGCAGAGGAGGAGTAGTGCAACCAGTGTTATGAGTAACAGAAGGACTGTAGGTGAGAAAAAAATAAGCTTCAAGAGAGTTCATTCACATTAGAATGTGCTCAGGCAATAAAAAAATACTTAGAGACTATCTGGTTCTGGATATGTCTGATAAAGGTCATATATCCAAATGGGCAGGAGAATTTCAAATTCGTCCAATTTGTGTGCTCATGGGTAATACCGTTATGTATCCTAGCAAAATACATTACCTCTTCTATTCAGGATGTTTGAAAGAAGTTTTGTTTTTGCCATCTTTTGAATTTGAAACGAGGACTTCGCCAATCCTTTATAGTGGATCTCGAAATGATAAAGAAGTTTTTGGTTGTAGGATGCAAACAAGGAATTAGATATCTTCACCCATATGCTGAAATTTATCATTATTCATGACACTTCACTCTTCCATATATACCAATATGAAAAAAACGTCTGTTGTCGATGGACTGTTTCAGTGATGTTCCCGTTGTTATTATTATTACGGTTTTCAACTGCAAATAAAAGCCTGAGAAAACACTATTCTATCCGTTTTCTTTCCGAAAAACATGATGGTAGAACAGAGTCAGATCTGGTGAATTAGAGGGAGGGATGTTGGAGTAATTCGCACCCTCGACTCCTAAACCACGAATTATTTGAAAGGCAACAATCACGCTTTGTGTGCAGAAACGTAATAATAGAAAAACGAAATATCATGGACAATTTTCCTTGTGTTCTCTCTAAATATTTTCTCGTGAAGTGGTCAGTAAAGTTGAATAAGAACACCCACAAAATAAAACATGCTTATGAGCTCATGTCTTGGCATTCCCAAAAAGACTGTGGAAAGAATGTTTCCTTCAGAATTTTGAACCGAAATTTTCTTAGGCCTTGGAGAAGCAGATGGCAAAATTTATGAATACGACAAGTTACTGACTAATTCACTGATTTAGCTCTGTTTATTTTTCAGATTATGAAAGGTTGAATACTACAAAAATATTGAGAAACATTGACACTTCCACAAAAAATGTAATTCAAAGAATATCTACACTACATGTTGTTCTTCGTTGCTATGATAATGCGATATTTTGTCTGTCCACAGTATATACCTATATAGGTTAACTAGACATTAATACATCCTTGTACTCTTTATTATATTGCACACATAACTGAAAAAAAGTTGATATTTTGAATACATTTTAGCATTTTTATTTCAGGTGCTGTGACATACAATTTGGATAGTAAATTATTTACTCAGAAATTGAAAAATAATACCATCAGTACTCCTGATATTTGGAGAAACGTTGCTGAGATTACCAGTGGAGTACAAACACAGCCTGTGAGATTTTTTTCAAGCAATTACTAACAACAGAAATGAATTGAATCATTTTGCCTTCTATTGTTTTATTTTAAATATACGATGATTCGAAATCATTTCTTCAAATGAACACTGGGAATGTAGTTTACAACTGTGACAACAGTTTGGGCTTATATTGCCTAAAGATAACTCGACAGCACTGTATAGAAGATGCAATATAATTTTTTTTAAACATGTGAAAAAACGACTTAGTAAAAAATCAAAATAGTAGTATTTAAAAGTGAAAAAAATATTCCTAACACAGAAGTCCAAAACAAAGTTATTGAGAGTTTTCATTTCTCTCTTCGGAATAAGTTGCTCTGGAAAGGGTGATTTTTAATATTTAACTTATTCAGTTAATATTGGTAAATATAAAAAACACTGGTTCCGCCCGGGATCGAACCGGGGACCTTCTGCGTGTAAAGCAGACGTGATAACCGCTACACTACGGAACCCATACCAATCCAAAAGCGCTAGACAACTACGAAGTTGAGCCATACTAATATGGCCAGTATTGTCAGGTCATTTTCATGCTTAGTAGTAAATTTCGTGACAGAAAAACAGTAGAATGATACACTACACAAAACGATAGAAAATATGTTTTTAAATATACACTGCTTGTATGGTAATATTCATTATTTACCGTTAATTAATGATTATAGAAAGTAAAGTGAGTCATCAATATATTTTAACTTCCTTTTAGTAGGAAGCAGTAGCTCGAGAGCCAAAACCAAAACAGGAGATCTACTGCAAAAACAGTAAATCTGGCATCACTGAATACGATGCTCTTCTTGAGCAATTTATTTTTCATCTGTAGTGGATTGATTCGCAATATCCCGCAGTCTAATTGCATTACGGATTCGTTGTGAAAGAGTCTATCTATTTTCCCAGCGGCTTTGTAATTAACAGTGTGATAAATAACGCTGGCATAACAATTATTCAATATAACTTCAATTATTTTTGCGTGTGTCAAGGCGATTGTCACAACCTAACCAACCGAACGTTATTAATTCGTTAATTCTCTATTTTTTTTTCAATTTTCATATGTTTTAATAGCTTTTCTGCTATTTCAGGCGGATACAAATCTAACAAATCAAAATTCATAAAAATCAGTTCAGATGGTATAACAAACACGATTTTGCGACTTTGTTTCATATTTTAGATAAGTCATACGCTTATTGAAATTTGATAACTTTATTCGATAGTTCAAAATTACAACTGAACTCCTCGAACTAATATATTCTGTACATGTACTCTATATACCACATTCGAATATTCTCGTACATTCTCCGAATTCTACACGTTCATTAGAGAATTTTGATCGTTTCTGATCGCTGCCTACTGAGGCGATGCATTTGGGGAGGTGTCAGAGGCGAAACAAAATATTTCAGTTTTAAAACTATTTTATCCTCTGACTAGGATCTTTTTTTATTGCTCAATTTATTTTATTTTCAGCGAACAGCGTTGCTAGCATTATGTAATGCTAATGCGTTGCTAGCATTTAGTAATGCTAGCAACCACAGATCTAAGAATCAGGTCTCTCGAAAACGAGGACGAATGCTCAATCAGGTATAAACTAAGCGTGGTAATACAGTGCTAATTAGGTGCTTGTAAGAAATTAAGATGAAAACGACCGTGTATAAGCGGAAAAAAAATCGGGATACCTGATTTGAGAAAAAAATTAACAACATACAATAAAATCTTGAAATGCTCGTAAACTAATACATAGACAATCAAAATAAAGTGCTAATTAAGTGCTTACTAAATATTTATAGTAAACATAGATTTCATAATGGATAAGGGGCCCATGGACCTGAAAACCACCATGGCTGATGTACTGAGTTTTTATAGCATGTTTCTCAATAAATAAGGGCAAGATAATAAAGTGGTCCATGATCCCCACAGCCATTATGAAATTTAGGTTTACTATAAATATCTAGTGAGCACTTAATTAGCACTTTATTTTGATTGTCTATGTATGAGTTCATGAGCATTTCAAGACTTTATTGTATAATGTTAATTTTTTTCTCAAATCAGGTATCCCGATTTTTCCGCTAATTCACGGTCGTTTTCATCTTAATTTCTTGCAAGCAACTAATTAGCACTTTATTACCATGCTTAGTTTGTAACTGATTGAGCATTCGTCCATGTTTTCGAGAGACCTGCTTCTTAGATCTGTTGTTTAGCGAAATGGGAAGCTTTTGTTTATTAATTAGAAAATTTTACGATCCTCACCGTTTAGCACTTAATAATATAAGCACCTAATAGTCTTTTCTTAACATTCATTATTTCATTATTATTTCCATTGCCTTGCTAGCATTACATAATGCTAGCAACGCAACTTTTGAGTATTGAGTTGCGGTGTAAGTTACAGAGCACCTAATTTTTTATTTCGGTACCTAAAAAGCACCTAAAGAGTACCTAATTTTGGCATTTTGTAAATGCAATTTTCATACTTTGCGTCGCTGGCGTAACAGAGCTATAGTTTTACATAATGTAGGTATATCGATGTCTATTGACGCGCGTTTCGCTAACCAAGTTAGCAAGCACTACTTAGTTATCTCCTGAACTTTTTTGTTCTAGTCATTTCACGTCAAAAGTTTCAATACTATCTATCAATCTTTATATTTAACTGTTATTTTTCTCAGTTGTTTTTGGATTATACGCTGTATGTTCAAAAAATAGGGTGAATTTTTAACACAAAACTTGTTTTTGACGAGAGTTTGGAGTGACATAAACTTTGAATCAATCGAAGACTAACAAAGGGACAATAAAAAAATAATAAATATACTTTCCGTTGTTTTTAATAAGACTCCAGGCCTTCCATTTCACATTGTCCATATCAATCAATGAAGAAACACTGCCTGAATATTTTTTTCACTCTTGTTCGGTTAAACAGATCTGAAGCTTGTGTAATTTATAACGTTCATTTCAGCGAGATGGCACCAAAGGCAGCATTGAACTGACTCTTCAGTACGGAGTCAGCGAAGACGGAACTAACGATGTAGTGGAGGTTACGGTCACCAAATTCAGATGTAGTTTACAGACTATGCAGTACCACGAAAAAGTTGGCGGTAGGTTTTCTTTTGTGTTAACGACATCTACTGCCATGATCATTAACCTCGTGTTATGAGTAGGCAGTCAACCACCTAAAGCTATTCGCATGTAAGAACCAACAAACTTCGACAAGAAGAATTATATCGAGAAAAAAATCTGGTCTAAGATTTCTTTGAACCTATGATTTTCGAATCGTGAGTGGGCGTACTTCCACAAGAAATTGAGTAATGATAATTAAAAACTTATTTATATTCTAACTTAGTTCTAGTTAAATTTTCTCTATTGATTAAATGGCAATGAACAAGTGGAATATCCCAGATATGCCAGATAAGATAGGCATTTTTATATTATGTTATAGATTAAATTGAATCGATTGTGTGTCATAGTTTGTTACAATAACATGATTATTCCTATAAATAATACAATGAGATAACAATGTTTGATCCGCATGACCACTTAATCACTCAGACTTGACACCAATTTACTAGAATTTGCGTAACTCATGCCTCTATGACTTTTTTCAGAACTAAGACAGTTGTTTATCGTTTCAGGCCAACTATATATAAAAATAACAGCTTTTGAATACGAAGATCTCATCCAGAAGATGAAAAGCGACAAATTCGAGCCCACAATCAGTTTGAAGCTGGAACCGAGTACTTCAACTCTAAGAGCAACCGTCAATCAGTATAATATAGACCAAGTGAAGATACTAATAAGGCTGATTTCGAAAAACATTGTTGGAAAGAAAGTTGAGCTCGGGAAAATAGAGATCGACAGGCATAGCAGTTTTTGGAAAGACATCGTTGCTGTACCTGCCACTCCCGTGACGAAAATGGTGAATTTTGAGTGAAGACTTGGGAGACTGAAAACGAAGTGAAATACAATTTGGAATACAGAAACACTTTCATGATAATTTTATACTGTATACGTCGTGAAAGGAATATCTACCCAATGTGTCACATTGATGCAATTTTGGAGAAAACAATTATATGCATATTTATCGATTTGACTTCGTCCACTTTTTTTGACTTAATGTCGACTAGGTACATATATGAAAGACTGCTTATAAAAGAAACTCGTATATACATATATATTTATTGAGTTAGTGAATAAAATGTGCTGGCGGTATTATTATTTATTGTAGTTTTTTCGACGTAGTTATCATATGAATAAACTGTATTGTATCATAAAATTATTGTATTATTTACCAGCAGGTCTTGATTTATACTGAAAATAGTACCTATAACTGAAAATTCATGGCAAGATTTTTTCCCAAGACTATTACAAGAGATGCGGCGCACTAAAAGTTTCTAATTTCATTTTAAATCTTTGGTAGGAAATGATTTTTTTGTTTTTGTAAAACAATTCGGCCTTGACGGTAAAACGAGAATCATTTCATTTTTAGATAACATACCCCTTTAGTTTATGATATGTCAAAATATCTTCGCAAAAAGTCGCCTTCAACGGATAGGAGTTTCCTTGGTCGAACAAAACAAGGTATAATACCCGGGAGTCACTCTCGATAGCACACTGAACTCTCATACCATACAGAAATTGGGACGAGCGAAAGCCGCTCGACATAACCACAACCCCATCATTGGACGAAGAAATTACATAATAATAATAATAGTAATAATATGTATTTATTCACCATAAAATTACAAATGGAATAGACAAAAATAAAATAAAACAGTAACAAAAACAAAAAAAGAAAAAAAAACTTCCAGTATATGGTGAATAGGCGGAGTATCAGCCAAGGCTGTTTTTTAACTCAACCTGGGAGAAACTATAATTAAATAATATAAACACAAAAAATTAATCAAGTCGAGTTAACAATATCAAAAAATTAGTTATTGTTTACTTTAGAATATTCTTTTAGAATTGAGGCTAAAGAGTTAAGTAAGTCTTCAGACTTTTTTTTTAAGTTTTCACTGGTGTATGATCGAAATTCGCAGGGTAGTTGATTATAATATTTGGGTGCATTATACGAGAAGCAGCGGGTGCAGATGGAAGATTTGTGTGATGGTCTGAATTTCCCTGAATATCATTCACATCCACATCTAATATTCTTTCCTTATCAGAGACGAGGACGATGTCAATAAGTGATTGAGAGTGAGCAGTTATTCGAGTAGGCTTCTCTATAAGTCGAAAAAGATCGAACGAATTTATGAAATCTGTAAGGAGTTGAGAACGCCGGTTGTGAGTTAACAGGTTGATATTAATATCGCCGGCAGCCAGAAAAAAATTACATGAAGGTAGTAGGTTGCCCACGTTGTCTTCTAGTTCGTTTGAAAATTGGATAAAATTAGCTGAAGGGGGCCGGTATAATACTCCAAAAACGAGAGTTTTACATCTATGGGTTATTGAGATCCACAACTGTTCAAGATGAGAACTTATATGACTAAAGAGTGTTTTGAATTTAATAGAGTTATTGATGTAGAAGGCTACGCCACCCCCTCTGCCAGCTCTGTCGGCGCGAACTAAATGATAATTGTTAATTTCAATGGTATCAGAGTCTATTGTTGGAGAGAGCGAGGTTTCGGTGACACCAAATATATTAATATTTTTATTCTAAATATATTCCGAGAGCAAATCAAACCCTGCGAATAATGATCTTACATTTAAATGAACAAATTTTAAAGCTTTGTTCATATAAGTATACTTTCCCAACCGATGCATATACAAAACAAACAATTCTGGACGGTGAATTAGTAAGGGTGGTAGTCGTCGATAGCGGAAAGAGATATATTGACTTAGTAGTTAAATATATTATAAATGAATTCAATTTCAATGTAAACAAATATAGTAAAAAATTAGAGTAACTGTGTTATTTGTTGTTCCGGTCAGAGGTTGTTCTAGTTCTTAGGGTCCTTTTATCAGCAGTTCTTGCAGATGACAGCGCAACCTCGCTTCTGTTGCTACTGACTTGCAAGAGTTCCGGATTAGACTGGATATCAGCCAGAGTGTGGAAGATGTCGTTGATAATCAGGTGGTTATTCTTGATAGTTGCTTTGACCCCGTTATGTTTAGCAGTATTGAGGTAGGTCCTTAAGGATTTATGAATAAACTGGTCGGCTGGACATAGATCTTTGACCACAAAGATGTTTTTATTTTTCAGTTTGTGCAAATATTTTGTGATTTACAATTTTTTTAAATAAGAGACCAGTTCGATTTTTAGGTACAGATTGATGAAAGTCCCAGGAATTTAGGTTCACAAACAACAGTAGAATTCTGTATTTTCGACAGCGGTTCAAACAGACGTTGTTCACTCGACTCGACTCTCTGTTCAGTGTTCATTGTTCTTTAAGTGAAACTGCTCCTAGTCAAGACCACAAAACTTTTGTTTCTGTACTGTGATCAAGACACAGCTCCACATCAGCCTGTATACCTCCACTGCCTGGAGCTAGCGCACAGAAATATACAGACTCCAGACACGAAGGTTCATGAATGTCTGCCTATAAACGATCCCAGATACATACCCCTATCGATACATTCAGCGGGACCTGGATCTTCTCAGGAGTACGTCCAGAAGGTCGACGTGAGAAACCACGCCGAAACAATCTTCAAGCGAATTTGGACACACATCAATCTAACGCTGCGTGATCTCCACGACGCACTGAATAGGGGCGACCCCAGATTCCGCGAGAGGGACAAGCACGTGAGGCAGATGAAGCAAAATCTGAAACCACCTCCAAGAGTCGTCGTCTGGCAGCTCTGGTAAATAAAAAAACTTCACAGACACACACACGAACACAAATCGGTTCTATCACAAACACTAGTCTAGAGCTAAGTATATGGGACCACCATCCGCACATTACACACATCAGGCCCGGATGTATAAGCACTAGAGGCTGACTTCCAACTCAAAGAGGTTACATTTCAATTTCATTGAAGTGCCAAGCAGCAGGTTTAGGATCACGGGCAAGCGAGTGGGGGTGGACGAAAGAGATTCTAGCTTCTGCACATAGTAACCGTGTGGGGAAGATTTTATAATAGGGCAAAGATTTAATTTGATTGAATCTTTAGCAATTAAATAAAACGTATTATTTCACAAATTTGACTCAGATAAAGCTGGCATGTAGATACGCTGAATAATATTATTGTATGTACAATTATGATACTTTATTCTGTAATTTTATGTGTGATTAAAAACAATTTATTGTGTTTAATTTAAAACATTTTGTATAGGGTCCACTACCTGAAAAGAAAAGGGCCAACTCATTTTTCAAAAACTGAAAATAAAATGAAAATTAATTTCTCACCAAGCATCTAACCTACAATCTGAAAATGGAATTAAAAAATGATTAGTCCATCACACCTTTTTAAACATCCGTCTTGGGACACATTGTATATTATGATCTATTGAAATATCATTGCTTTGTATATAGACTTCTATATAGACTTCCTACAAGTATTTAGGTTCAATGAAAAATGGCCAGATGTAGCAGAACTCACGGGAGCCGCTACTTAGCGATTCAAGTATAATTTATTACAATCAATTCCCGAACCTGAATCAAAAAGGCACCAGCACTGCAATAAAATTATACTTTACTCCTTTATGATCTGTAAATTGAAGTGACGTTGTTACCTTTGCATATAAAAGATGTTACCTTTGTAAAAGCTTGTAATGTTACATGATGTTACTCTTTCAACAAGGCTATGATCATTGTTAGACAATGCTTTGATGATCATTTATTAGGTACTGGTGCTACTACGGTCAAACAGATGGCGACACGTGTAGCATTAATGTAGCATATAAGATACAAGACTGAAATTTTGAGTTACAGCTACTGGGCTCTGTTAATGTTTTGTTTTGGATAAATCAAAATGGAATTTATTGTTAAGTCATATTGAATTTTGAAGAGAAGTGTTCAATTTACCGACGAATATATTATCAACGACAAATAAGTAGTTTTTTAGAATTAATTTAGGAATATGGTGACATTGCTGATTCCATCCCCTGGTAGAGAAAAAGCAATTTCTGCACTCTGTGGATGGTATGTATTATTTGATATATTTTAGATAGCGATATCGATCAATTATCATCTATTGAAGTCTGCTGTTAATTTACGTTATAATTTTAATTCTAGAAGTATTTACAATGATGATTCTCAATGGCCTTCCTGATTCCTATCATAAATATTATATTTGAAAATCCACAAATAGAAAATGCCAATTGTTGACATTGACCAGTGTGACCATTATGAAACTTTTACTAAACGCGTACTACTTATACACGTATTAACACAACAGTGTTTTCCGACAACATATTTCTCTCCTTGGTGCATTAAAAATTGAGCTCGTGCCGACACTTTTACTTAATCAAACAGTGCTAGAACTGACTGCACTTAAAACCACTTGTTCAAATGTGCTGGAGTGACACCTGAATTTCAAATGAACATTCAGTTTTTGCTTTCATGGTTTCATGTGACACCAAAACGATATCACAAAGAAATATTGAATGTGATTGTATTTTAGACATACAAAGTGATCAGTAATGTTGGCATCATACGGAAATATTTTTATTAAAAGCTCTATTCGAAATTTGACTTTGGCATCAATCTCTGCTTCGATCGAGATGAAAAATAACCCCAAAAATTTAGTCACGTGATTCGCATTTGTCAAATAGTTTCTTTACGAAAAAATAAAAGTGAGGTCATTTCTCAAAATATTGGAAAAAGTTATTTAAAAAAGTTTTCTAAGTACAATTTTAAGTTCATATGCGAAAATTGCACCACTTTTGTAAACTCCCTACTTTTGAAAATGGTTTATTACAGACGCGTTTTCTTTCATGTAACTTTTTTTTATAAAATCCAAATAAGGCTATTAAAAATTGGTCACAAGTGATGTGGATTTTATTTGTTTTTGATCATGTACAAGTTCATGGAATGTCTATTTTCGAAAAAAGTAGTTGTATTCAAAAGTCAGCATAGTTTGTTATTGATTAATAAGTGAAATTTTAAATGCTTTCAATTTTTATTCATATTATAATTTTTTTTGGAGGTTTGATTCTGTTCAATTGAACAATATTTTTGATATTGATGTGTATTACTTTTACATAAAATACTTTTCACAATTAGGTATTTCCGGGAATCACCTTAAACAGGTTCAAAAACACATATAAGTAGTTTGCATTAAATGTGACAAGTTTTTAATAGCCCTATTTCGATTTCATTGAAAAACACAGTTTTCGGAGGGCGCTACTTAAAGAAAACATATCTGAAATAAAACAAAATCAAAACTGAAGAATTTCAGGTAAATGACAGAGTCTCATTTTGTATTAGTGGGACAATTGAAAAAAATTTAAATTATATTATTAACTCTTTTCGATGCCAAAATCAATCCATATTTAGATTAGAACTTAACTGTTAACTCTATATAATTAACATATCATTTGGAAAAAATTATCCTAAATTATATATGCCTTATTATAACTACATAATATTCTACTTAGTATTCTATGCAGAGATCAAGTAATGATGACAATTAATACATGAGTAGGAAGTAAGTACCTAATGATATAAGCCAAAGCTGAAGGTGATTGCAGGTAATGTACAGAAAAGCTATCAACAAATTTCCATAAATTCTCATTCAACATTTCAATTGATTTTTTTGAATTGATCATTGTGATATTTTTTTTTAAAGATACATTGCATTATTGTTTCAATGAAAACATTGATTGTCTAAATCAGGGGTCTCCAAACTTTGAAGCCTTCGGGCCATAATGATTTTTTCAGTTTGTTCCAAGGGCCAATTTCTGCCCTTAACTATATTT
>WOGO01001276.1:7070-18712 GCA_015342085.1 Leptinotarsa defecta | reverse complement strand
TGATAGGCGTCAGTCCATTAAACCTACTGTGTAGGTATATAGAGACTGGCTTGAACGTTTAAAGTTCATTTCTTTAAATTGTGAACATTTGTATTGTATTAGGAAAATAGTTACAGTCTTATCATTTCCAAATACGGAAAAACATATGTTCAATGTTATAAAGTGGATCAACAAGCAGTTATTTTTTCAAGTAATGCTTCAATTTTTGGAAAAAGTTTTCCAATCCGCTGGTATAAGATTATACATCATAGTTAGCAAATATTCTGACTGCTTCATTATTTTGTTATAGTTTACTCGAGGTAGTCTTAATGGCTCCTTGTTACGAGTATTGTAATTGTGCAGTTCGGTGCCAATAATATTCTTATTTTTGTTGTTATGTATCCATAAAATTGCATTGCATGGGTTCTTCGGACCTGCCCTTGCAATAAATCTTAAACTTTCTTTTTTGTTTGGCTAATCAGAATCTGCTGGCAAACTGAGCTTGTGCCCCAAAGTAAAGTTCCATACATCAAATGACAGTTTACCATGTAAACAATACTTCATCATAAGATATTTTTCAGCAGTTCGTGAATATGTTCTCTCCAATTCACATCAGAATCTCAATGAAACCCTAGTATCTTAACTGTAAAAGTACGATGTATGATACTATGAAAATCGTTGGGTTTCAGCATTCAAATATATGTGCTGTGATATGATATCTATAGCAGAACATAATAACAGAATTGAGTAGATGAGAGTATCAGGAAACTAACATGACTTTTGAATTACAATTCTTGACGGAAAAATACTTGTTTTGAGATGAACATTCAAATATATTCCTAGAACATACGTTGATGACACACACGTGACATGTGGCCAAGGTTTTGTAATTCGCCTTGTAAGTTTTTATTCATGAACAAAGAATTAAAAAACACATGTATTCAATCTCATGGTAACATAATTCTGCAATAATTCTTCATTCCTCTTTTTGGAACGTCACACGGGTTTTAGTGGCACAAGACTGAGTGTACTCAGTGGCAAAGCCACTACTCGTACTTCTAAGAGATCAAATTTCTTGATGTCAACTGGAATTTTGGGTTGCCTTGATACTGACTCTTTGCGTCACACTATTTGAATTATCCATACTTTCGTATTTTATTTAATATAGGATAGAGAAAATAACTTTTATCTGATTTCTACTAAGCTTTTCATTTGTTATGACCGGTTCCGATTTGTTAAAGCATTTTCAAGTAAATTGTTGCATTCTGATAAATAAGTACTCAAATGTACAATATGTATAATTTTTACAGTCAATTTTCTTTTGGTACCTGTCTTTCAATACCTGTACTAAAACAATAAGTATTTAACTTTTATAACATATCAAAACTACCATTCATGTAAATATATTCATCATGAATATCTACAAAATAAATAGGTCTTCAATCAAACATGTATTTTATTGATTCAATACAACAACAGGCAGAAGTCCAAAATCGACATAAACGAAATAAATGGTACACATACAGATGTTAGGGTAGTTCGAGGAATTGAAAATAATTATTTTCAAAACACTACAACACATGATTCCAATCAAACTTCAGTATTGACATCAATCAAAATATATCACCTTTTTCTTGAATATTCATTATGACATATAAATCTAAGTATTTGGAACTAACTTGATCCCACGGTCTTATCAATTTATAATTAAAAAGAATTCACTGAGAACAGCAGGTTTGTTCTGGTTCTAACATCCGAAACTGTTTGGAAACAGCGCAAGACATGATGCGTACAAGCAAAAAATCTCAAACAGCCCAAAATAGTCTCGGACTCTTGGTTAAACCAGGACGAATTTTGACGAGACCACTGTGCCACTATAAGGGTTTTACAAAAACCGCGACACGTGTTTCACTATATAATAGCTTCTTCAAGCATAACCAATAATGGATGATCGAGGTTAGATAACATTTGGACTGACTATAAGGATACGCTACATAACAAAATGGACATGATCAACAGAATTTTCCCTTCTTCACCTCTTCATATATACGATAGGTGGCACAGTGTCTCCTCAAAATGTGTTCTGGTTTAATCAAGTGTCCGAGACTATTTCGGACTGTTTGAGATTTTTTGCTTGTACGCATTATGTCTTGCACAGTTTCCAAACAGTTTCGTCCCACAGTGCCTATTCGTTGAATGGCAACATGAATTATTTGTAGCCAAAGTTTATCTTCACAAAATTTGATTTGTGATGAAGGATTTTCGCCTGTAAGGATTATTATCCCTGCCTAATAATGCCCAAAGTTCACCAAATTTTACACAAAATGTCTTATTTTTGAGGGATAGGTATATAGTGTCGCAGACTTTTGTTGGATCGACTCAAAACCAATATCTTTGTAGCTTTTTGGCCTTTCTAAAACGTTTTAAACCATCAAAAACCTCATGTGAGCTGACGCCCAGTTATTCCGTCATCCCACGAACCGTTTGTGATGGGTCCATCTCCATCAGGGTCCTCAAGTCTTTGCCTGAATTACTGTCAGCTAGCCACTTCGGGGCTCATCATGGAGGCAAAAACTTTGTTTCATAATATGTAGTGAAGTGAAGGTTCATACATTACGACTGGACAATATGAAACACCAATTTTCCAAAATCAAGATATATTTTTTACCTATAGTAACCATTAGAACTACTGAGATCTTTTTGAATATATATCTCCAAAATTTATTTTTCGACAAAATATTTTATTATAATTTGCGTGAACTTAACCCGATATTGTTCAAGGATATAATATAACAGAAGAGGCCCCAAATGGGAACCTGAGGTTCTCCCGAATTTATTAAATAGGGTTTGAACTTGTCATCATTGACATCTTCTACAATTTTGGATTAAATAGGATAAATTGGATCAACTAAATTAATTAGAGTAAGTCATGGGGAAAAGCGGACTTTTTACTTCTTCAACATGAAACAAAAATGTGAGAAACTTCCAAAGAAAGGAAGAAAAAAATAACCTATCAAACTATTCACAAAGATGTATAGATCATGCAGAGAAGTTTTTTTCATGTACAAACTGGAAGAAAGATTACATCCAAAACAAGTAATATGAACATTGAATTACGCTGAAATTACTTTTTTCTATCCAGTTAGTACTCCAAACATTCGTTATGGATGGAATTGAAACAGATATCATCATCATAGAAACACTACTCTACATCCCTACTATCCCTATTATTATTAATGCGAATGTAAGTTTGTTTGTTACTGTTTCACGCGAAAACTACTCAATCGATCATCATCAAATTTTGTACACATGTTCTTGGATGTATTAGAAGTAACATGGGATACTTTTTATTAAACTTTTTTTATGTACGATAAAAAATTATTTACCAAAAAAATCTCAAAATCTAGCTACTTTAACGTCACCTACCATTTCAGTAATGAAGTTTCAACCTTTAGTACCGTAATACCATCGCACTGTATTATTCACAGCATTGCACCCGTGCGGAGCCGGGGCGGATTGCTAGTAATATATAAAAAAAAATTTATATAAAATTTAACATGAGTAAAAATTTATCAAATTTTCTATCTGAATGGAATTTCTATACATGATCAAGAGTTTTTATTGCATTAATTTTTTTGAAAGTTTTTCATATTTTTTGTTCAATGATAGATGAGTAGAAAGCTAAAGGGAAGTGTAATGTACGTGTATATAGAGATACAACAACCATAAGGTTTTTCTGGGTTTTCCTGCAGCTGAAAAAGCAAATGCGCCACTGGAATCAATGAAGTCACCCCGGAGCGCAAATTAATTTTTGTTGTTGTTTTATAATTTCATGATTTGTATTTTGGAACGGTAAGAAATAAGAGTCAGAGGCAAATTTGCAAAAAAAAATATTATGACTTGAAATACAAATCATAACTCATGTAAAAAGTTAATTATATTGAAATTGGAAGGGGTATATTTTTAGAAGTGATTAGTTTTTGGGAAAAAAAGGCTTTTGGCTTTCAACTCTCCATCTTTACACAAAAAATGTGGGACATTTTCAAAGGACGGAAGAAAGCAATCAATTTCAAAACAAACTCTTCATAAGGATATATAGATCATACATAGGAGTAGATACTTTCAGATTCAGAATCAGTCCTATCGATGCAATTACTTTCACATGAACATTGAATTTTACAAAAGAAAAAGTACTTTCGAAACAACTATTTTCATGTGAACATTAAATTATTCCATGAATATATTATATATATTTGCTAATTTGATTGATAAGCCCATTATCAAAGTCCACCAGAAATTGTTCATTTGATTATTTCTTTGTGCAGTAGCGACCGACTTCTCCGGTTGATATATCATATGCTGAAAATATTTTGTCACGGTTGTACAAAGTTCAATCAGGATAAAACATAAGTTAATATTATCATAACCAATTTGTTGACGAGAGACTTATTATATTGTCTATTCAATTATTTGTCCAAATTCATTAGATAAAATATATTTTGATAATGAGCAATTATTGATTAGGCAATCTGACATGTTCAAATGTGTATTGTGGGTTGCTAACTCACGTACACCATCATTGCGATGTGTAACTATATTATAATGTACGTTTCGCCCAACGATTAATAATCGTTGGGTTTCGCCATTATCTCTTATGGGATTATCAAAAAGTGTTAGAAAAAGGTGTAATTCATTTACAATAAAAGTTACGAAAATGTCCTCCTCAGGATCGATAAAAGACTCAATCCACAAAAAATATCGAGATAAACGATAAACGAGGTTCCCTTAGAAGGTTCAAAGCATATCATCGAACGAGATTTGTCCTTTTCTTTCAGTGCAAGGCAGCCAGTTGTTTTTACCAATTTCAATTCAGAGAATTGTTCTTCTAGCTTTATTATATCACATAGAGAGATGAAATGGGGCAGTGTTGACTTGTGATCGAATATTTTCGGAATTTTTGCAACATGAATCATTTTCATTTTCTTAATATAGTTTTATACCGGCTCTGGGTCTCGATGGTTGTTGATTCGCAAGGTAAACTCTAAAAGGTGCAGGTTGTTCAATGTTTTCAACACGCTTTTATTAGCTTCACCTGTATGTATGTATGTATGTTTGTTTCTCTCAAGCTCGGGATCTGTATTTGAGAGAATTATCGACATTATTGATTGATCTATTCTCAGGCAGACGGCGCTGTACGTAACCTCCTTGATATAATTTGAACTCACTTTACCTGTATTAACACGCGCGCCTGCTGCCTTATTTGTAACCTTCCTGTGGGCGCCTGCTGCCTTGGTCTTGGTAGCTGATTTTCAGGTTCCCTCTCCGGAATCGAAAAATATTAATCGTCATTTTTCTAAACAATATACGGCTAATTGATCCCAATGTTTAGATAAAATGAATAAAAAGACTAAAGAACACGCTCTTATAGCATATGAAACTAAAAAATGAAAAATAAATATAGTTTAAAAAACTAAAAAACACGCTCTTAAAGAACATCGAACTAAAACATTAAAAATAATTTTTTTAAAATGAAGCTCAAAACAATAACGAACGAAAAATACTAGTATTATTGTGAAAAAAGCGTGAGCGTTTTGTACCATATTTTTGTATATCAAGCGCCTGTCGCTTTTTTTACAATAATTCTAGTATTTTTCGTTCGTAATTTTTTTAAGCTTATCAAAAAAAAAATTTTGAACTTTTTAATTCGATGTTCTTCAAACGTGTGTATTTAAGTTTTTTAAACTATATTTATTAATACATATCAATGATCCGTGCTGAAAATCATACGTTGAAAGGTAAGATCTCATTGCTCTTTCCTGGGAGACTGTGGGAATCCTTTTCAACCACATTTGACCAAATGTTCCTTTAAGCTTAATTATTGCAGCCTAGATTGGCATGAAATCATTATAACAAAATCCACTATCGTTGTAATTCTGAAGTGAATTGTCTCAAAGTAAATAAGGAGGCAACTCGTTATACAGTATGTCTTAGTAAATTGGAACGAGGAACTTTTATATTATTGATTTTTGAAAAAAAATATTTTTCATATAACGTTCTGCAACGTTGTAAATAAAAAAAATCAGCCTCACACGAGATCTGCTAAAAAAATATAAGTTTTGTTTAAGACTAACAATCTTCATTTTTGGAAACATCAAAACATCTAGATATATATCGGAACCACCAAACGATCCATGGGAACAAGACTAAAAGAGCATAAAAGGAACTGCAGACTAGGCCAAACAGACAAGTCAGCTGTGGCAGAACACGCACTGAGTGAAGGAGACCACAGAATCTTGTTTGAAAACACAGAACTAATAGCCCCCAACCAGGGATACCATAGCCGACTGGTACGGGAGGCAATAGAGATCCACAAATTCACGAATAATTTTAACAGAAAAGAAGAAGCGGTGAACCTCAATCAAATATGGAACCCCATTTTGAGGATTTCGAGAATAACGAACAGGACAACAGGCAGAAAGATTGTTAATGATCCAGGTTCAAGTGCAGGTACGAATTCAGGTACATATGCAGGTACAAATACAGGTACAAATCCAGGTATAAATACAACGGATTACCTGACAAGGCATAAATACGCTTTACGAAGCCTAAAAGGTAGTCATCGGACAGCAAGCCATGCTGGTTAAACCTCTGAAGAAATTCCAAAAATCCACGGCTTTCAAACTCGAAAAGCAATGACACTGGATACAAAACTTAGTCCTAAAATCGGAAGAATTCGAAAACATTTGTCAGTGTGCTATGGGATAAAATACAAAACGACTCCAAATGATAGTACTGGTAGTTGCAGTATTAATTGTTGCAGTATTAATTAATTTCATATGCTATATATCGTTTTATGTTTTGTACCGCCGGGAGCATATTCTCAAATTCCCAACATTCCAAAATGCAAAGCACATTTTCTGATGCTGAATTGCTGAATATAGAATTGATTGATTGATACATTTAGGTTCTTTTCATTTCCTTGCAGCTGATTTGTCAGGCACTCTACAAGAAGATAGATCATCTATATCAGAAAATCCCAGTGACATTTAAACGATGTCATTATCCACACATTTCACAATCAATAGGCGTTTCAAACAAATGAAAAATTTCTATCAAATCTCACACATACTTTGTTTAATTTGAATTTATAGATCCTTAATGAAAGATCCTATACCAACGGTCAGCAACAGGCGGACCGCGGACCGTTTGCTGACCGCGAATGGTCGAACCTCGGACCGCCAAATATTGTAATGTGTTGCAGGTATACCAATTATAAATTGATACGTATATAAGGTTTACTATACCTTTGTTAATCACACTATGATATAAAATCATCTGAAGTCCCTGAATCAATAAAATTAAAAAGATTAGCTAAGAAAATAATAATTATATTAAACAAAAAAACCTGAATTAAGCGGGAGCTGACCGTTTGGCGGAAGTTGGCCGTTTTCCGCTTGATTATAGGTTTCCATATGTTGCGTATCTCTACGCTAGAATGGCAAAATGCGTTGTTGGACAACATATATGCGGCTTCTTTGAATTTTCTCCTAAACCAGTGTTTCTCCTTGTGAATGAATTCAGCTTAGGATCGCTTGATGTTTTGTTGATGAGTCCTAACATGCTTTGCTATTCCTGATTTGCTGGTTTCTCCCCGCTCTGTGTTTTACTTGTGCTCAGTAATGCAAACTTCCAATGGGCTTTTAGTTTCACCGATCTAGGATTCTCCGCACTCGTAGGATATTCGATAAATGCAATTCTTGGAATCGCAGTCCGCGTTTGGTGGCCTGGTTTTCGTGAGGCTGCTACGAATAGTGTTCCCAGAGCTGAAGTAGGTTCTGATGCTATACTTCGACTTGAAAAGGATAAGAAGAATTGGGTCCAAGTATAACATCAGACCTGCTTAAGATCTGGGAACACTATGCGTAGCAGCCTCACGAAAACCAGACCACCAAACGCGGACTGATATTCCAAGAATTGCATTTACTCAAGCGTTAAGCGTTCATTAACGCTTGAGAACGCTATTGTACGGCGAAACACGTGTCACGGTTTTTGTAAAACCCCTTATAGTGAAAACCATACAATAAACTGTATTAATGAGTTTTAAGATTTACTTATTTTCCGACAATTCTTGAATATGAAAAAAATTCTTGAAGAAAACATTGCAGTGTTTGTAAAATTTCTGGCCGATCTATCTTAGAAATGAATTTGCTACGAGATTCCAAGACATTGCAGAGATAGACAAGCTATCTCCGTTTCATAAATCGTCATTTGAAGTTGATGTAGCGGCAGAATGGAGAGATGTGGCTACCAAGTTGTTTAAACTGTCAAAGCCATCACTTCGAATAGAGATAATTGATTTGCATGATGTGCCTTTGCAAATGTTTTAAAACGGTATCCCCCGAATAATTTTGGACCAAACATGTCCCAGAAAAATATGAAAATTGCAAGAAACACTATGTTTGGCTCGACATACTTATGTGAAACATCTTTCTCAAAGATGAATCTTTTGAAAAACAAAAATCGTTCGAGATTTACGGATGCCCACCTAGAAGACACATTCTGAATTTGCCGTTCTTCTCGAAAATTAAAGTATATAAAACTGGCTCAAGACCGTAGGAATAGTTTCTCACATCAATTTTAGATCAATTCAGAATTTGATTTGAAACTAAAATGATATATAGGTAGCACTCAATTATTAATTAATTTTTTCTGGACCTCATTAAAAATTTTCCACAGTATCCGGACCCCACCTTAAACTACTTGCCGACCCCTGCCCTACACAAATGAAAGAAACGCAGTCATGCTATTCACTTCTAAAAATAAATTTTCGAAAATGTTTTTAGCTCTTAACAGTATTGATTTTTTTACAGAAGCGAGATTTTTTAGAAGTTTCTCGAAACCGGTAAGTAGAATTCCATGTTATACAAAATTATTTCATCAGAAATGACCTCCTCTATCAGTTCCTTCAGTCACCCTCTCAACACTAATGATCGGATATACAGGTTGAACCACATACTTCACACGTGGATTCGACAATACATTCTGAATGACAAACATATAAAAAACTCTAATACTTAACACAGTAGAGTTATGGAGTAAAAAGCGGACTTTTAAGTTTCAGTTTGGGTTGGAGAGGGCGCTGCCAGGATCATTCATCAATGAGCAGCGTGTTTGTTTTTTGGGTTTCACTTTCAATTCAACTAAGTTGTTTGAAAATATAATTACTGTTATCATTGGTGAATATTACTGGAGTATTTTCCCAACACCAAACCGTTATTTTAACACCTCGACACGTGTTTCGATCACCAAGTGATCATCTTCAAGAGGAAGACCAGTTTGATCTTCCTCTTCCAGAACCAAAGGTTCCAAACAGTGCATCACAATGTTATCATTTGAGTTTGTACAAAAAGCTGCAACATAGTTTTGAGTTAGATATGTTTAGAAAAATATATGTTTAAAATATGATTTTCCGTTAACCAGCTACGAACGACAGCCTTCAGAAGTCTAAACTTGTACGAGCTAAGGACTAACGAGGTCTTACCTTTTAACGTGTGATTGCTTACACGAATGTTAACATATATGAAATAAAAAATTTACAGAAAGTCGAGAGACTATAGGTAATAAATATCATGAAAAAAATTTTGTTGTTTTACCTTTTATCACAGACATCAGACTCAGTTATTTCAGTCTTTTTGTTTATCTACAATTTGTTTAGATATACCGCTCCGCTTCACTGGTATTCACTTGTTTTATCAACTTCAAACTGAATCACATTATATGTTACTGGTTATTCTTAACCCATACCTTTAGATAAAAACTTCAACGGGGGATTTTCGGAAGTAGTCGTTAGCCGATGATTTATCTATTTTTGCAGATAGGAAATAATGATTAATACTAATTAGCGAACAAATAACTCCAACTATACAGAATACTAGTTCAGCGATATCGAAAATGAAAGAAAAACTGTTTAGAATATCATCCAAGTTTGAATATATGAATTGAATATTACTAATTATATGTACCTACCTAAAATTCATGAGAAACACAAAAGAATTATTATTTCTCAGTTCCAATCTTCATAGCGCAATTGTTATTCATAATTGAATTAGTAAGAATATTTTCCTCGAATAAAATGCTGTGGCGGGTATTTGACAAAATCTATTGGAATCCGCAATATTGTTTTTTACAGGGAAATGATTCTGAAACCAAATTTTTTTGAATCAACAACATAATATTGCATTTTTAAAACAGTTGAAAATGGCAACTGTGTAGAGAACTGGGCTGAGGAAGTATCGGGCCTAAAACATATATGGCGCTAGTCTTATGCCACCACTTTTCCAGATAGTAGGTACTTACTTTCAAAAGAAAGCTGTTGAAATTTCATGATAATCTACTCATAAGTTTTTGAGTTATTGTGATAAAAGTGATACTACTTTTGTTATTTTCAAAACAATGGATCAAAAACAATTTCATGTTTAAACTTTACACTGCTTCTTGATGGGTACCACAGCATAGGTAACAATCAGCAATGTCACTACGCTTGGCCGGAAAAGTTCGCGTATATCCGTCGCGTTGATGAGTCCGCCATTTTGGGAAGTGACAGACTTTCTCATTCTGCTTTTGGCCTTGCTCTTGTTAGGACATATATGTTACCTGTGTTCTGTGTGTATCGTGAATTTTAACTTTTAACATAATAGAAAAACTAATAGGTGGGGACACGTTTGTGCTGTAAATAGTTGTAAAAATAACAGTTCAAAATCTAAAATAAGTTTTTTCATGTTTCCGAAGGACTACTTGATAAATAAATTACTGAAAATTCATAGTTGTGACATTTGTGTGAGCTATTCCAAAACAAATTGTGAATTAAACAATGAATCTCTGTACTGTTATTTCAGAGCATTTCAAAATGGAACTCTTAACACATTCGGTAACTTAAGGATGCCTAAAAATGAGTTTGTTTATTTTATTTTCTCCTTGGAAGTAAACTTCCAAAGCAATTTTGAGAATCGTATTGTAGGAACAAATGTCATTGCAGGATTTGTATTCATGTGAAAATTTCCCAATATCTCACCTTTTGAAGTTATATAGTATGGTAAGATTATTTTATACATTAAAATATATAAATAGGAATTTCAAATCTCAAAAAAATATTACCAAAAAAAGAAGGAAGAATAAAATGATAATTTGGAGACACGAATAGGTGTTTCAAAGTGAACAATTTGTATTTCTAGTATTTTGCTTACATAATAATCACCAGATACCCTGGAAACGTAGAAGGATCCTAAGTGGGTCAAATACATGATATTGACATTTCAGAAGGTAAGAAACGTTCTGTGAACGTATTACTAAAAAAGAATAAAAAGATTGGAGTAACAAAAATAAGTTGATGTTTGTATAGAACTTAGCTATGTATATATAAAAAAAATAAATTTATGTTGAAAAAGAGTTTATTCTAAAATGCAAGGAGAAGTCAATTCTTATAATAAAGAACAAACAATTCAACTGAAAGGTTAATTAGTAATATACAAAATCACATTTATTTTAAGAGAGGTAGATCATAAAGTGTATACCAAAAAGTTGATTGCTGGACAATTTCTCCTTCGAATGCCAGTTGATTGAACCATTGTATTCCTACTGGTGATTTTAGAAATAATTCGGCTGTT
>WOGO01001275.1:0-18713 GCA_015342085.1 Leptinotarsa defecta | reverse complement strand
CTTGAATTATTTCCTTCAAAATAAGAAAAAATTAGCTAAGCTCGAGAATGTCGAAATGACGAAACATTTGTGTCCCCAAAGCATAGATTCCTTATTTATTGAATTCATTACAGATCGACAACATGCTTGAATTATTATTTCAAGTTGTTTACGCACATTCTATGAACAATTAATATAGTTCAGTACTTAAATTTCGTGATTAGTCTTGACAAAAATATATACTCTTATTTTTGCTCCAATAATCAGCTGAAAGAAACTCTGAAGTTATTTGATCAACTTACAAATCTGCATAAGTTATGACCAAAGAACTGGAAAGAACAATAGATTCCGGTACAACGGAGGCTGCTCAAAATTCTCTCCTGGATGATCAAAATTCTTTCCTGGCTGCAGAAATGATGAGTGAAAACCAAAAAATGAATTGTGTACTTCAGAACTGATACTGGTGGTATATTACAACTTGTTGAAAGTTTTTTTTTCTGGCTTGATTGTATTCTCTGTCAACTGAAATTAGCCATAGTTCAACCCATTCCCAAAAATTATAAATAAACTTTTTTGAAAGCTTATAAATTGACACTTTTCAAATTGATGTTCTAAAATGGCATAATTTCAGTTTCAGTAAGTTCTCTCACGGTCTTTTTTGAACTGTTGGCCAATTCTTTCATCAATTAATAACTAGTCTTTCCACCTAAAATTATCTAGGCCGTATGAATATATAAATATCAGTAATGAAGTGATATACATGTTTTTAATGGCATAGTCATCATCATCAGCGTATATCATTTGAAAATAATTAATGAAAAAATCATTAGTATGTACTCTATTGATGTAGTGTCGATTCAACATTGGTACAATGAATCGTGAGAAAATCAAAAGCGAAATGAATCAGAAAAGGATTGTTATAATATACTCACCAAAACAGCGGATGCTTTCTAGGCCTGAACAGAAAGATTTCAAACTCGTCAGATTTATTTTCAAACTGGGGAGGTTTTTTGGCACTACACCTCTTACACTCGAGAATAAATCAGGGAAACCTGTTCCATCTCGAATGGTAGGGTGTATCCTACTTTTATTGTACATTATTCAAATTTACTTCGTTGTAAAGAGAAAATTGGTTGAATATGAAACCCTCAATGTTGACATGACAGGACTATCATATTTGACAACAACGGCTGAATTCGTCTTTGTAATATATTCCATAACTACTCCAACATTTCGACGAGATGAATTTTGGATGAAACTATTTGATGGAATGCTCAGTTTTGAAAAAATGATTAGTAACTGTGACAACTTCATAGCTGGTAAACAGTATTTACTATGCATCCAACTTGGGCTGGTATACTTCTTGGCCATTTTGACTTACTGTTTACAAGTTAATTCATACTTTAAAGAGGGAGGAATGTTGGATATATTGGAAGTTTCTTCTACGCTTGTTACTGAGACGTACATTGTTCTTTTCATTTCTTATTATATCATATTAACCAACTGGATGAAAAGTAGATTGAACTACATGAATGAAAATTTAGTGTATATCTCGAAGAACCAAGAAATGAAGAAAATACTCCACCTTTTTAAAGTATCTGAGGAAATTGTAACACAAATTAATGAGATATTTGGTAGAATGATATTCTACAGTATTTGCATGATCGTTCTTTATTTCCTGTACTCTTTTTCCTATGCAATCGACAATAGCTTCACGAATACAAAAATGAAAATAATGAATTTTTCCGTTTCGATTATTTATCTGGTGAGTATTTGCAACAATACTGTACCAAAGCTTTCAGCTTCAATATGATATAATTGATTTCATTATGGTATACGTGTCATTCTCCATTTTCATTAATGTGAAATACTATGATCAGTTTATAGATCCTTCTTTCACTTTGAAAGAAAAAGAGTCAGGACCTCAATTAGATCAAACCATATCCTAAAAGCAGCACCAAATAGCGCTATTTCCACCCGTCATAGGTCCCAGCAGTGGTGTTAGTCTAAACAACATATCCATTATTGAACTCAATAGTCTTCAGGATAAGCCTGACTATAAATGAACGTGAACATCTCGTTTTGCAAAAACGATATGTAGAGGATCGAAAACATCGACCAACGAACGAGATTCGTCTCTGCAGCTTTCAGTGAAAGGCAACTAGTTGGAACCAGATCCTATCACCCCTAATGCTCTGTCTGTTTTTGAACTACAAGTACTTTGTTTCTGGTCTTTGACTTCAAATTGTTAACTTTCATTGAGAACTATAGGAAGAAGCGATTTTGGTTCGACCGTAGATGTGAAAACTTGGATTTGAAAGTCTCTTCCATATTTGGATATTCAGGATTTGAGTCATCTGTCGATCCCATAAATGGCGTCTCCGTAAAGGAGGATCTCAATGTTTACCAATATATGAGTCTATTCTGAAATTTCAACATCTTGTTGATTGGAATCTTTCAGCCAACCAATCAACTTTCTCCAATGAGCAACCACCAGAAGTATTCAGGAGACTTGTTCGAAATGAGGAAAGATGAGAATTCTACCTTTTGATAGTGTGATACTGAGAATGTTGTGATGCCAACGGATATTTCTAGGTTCAACTTGGCAAATCTAGAAGGCACTCCAAAGTCTCGGCTTAGGACCTCCCCTAAGATGCACGTGATAGAGAACCTTCAAAGACGATCGGAGCTCAGTCTCAACAACAATCTTGTAGTGTCCACTTAGGTGAAGTATAGTATGCGACAAAAGTCTGTGCTCTAAGACAATGGCACTCGAATCAAAATTGAAACTGAAAGTTTTGTGTGGTCAAACGAGAGAAGTGATTGCTAATGCACTTTTTTTTATGCAACGATAAACTGATAATGGCATAAGTATGGACCTAAAAAAAGAGCGTTTTGCAAAAGCGGCGGGTCTAAGTTCGGGAGCATTAAACGTTGCGTTGCGAAGATATTCTCTTCAGAGACATGAAGAAATACCGTGAAGAAGGTTGAACAATAATTTATATGGATGAAAAATATATCCATGCTTCACATACACATGTGAAAAGTTCATATCTAAAATTCTATTCCAATACAAAATCGGGTGACTATTATTACGATAATTACAAAAAGTGGTTGCAAGATATGTTAACTCCTAATCTATCAGAAAAAATCGTTTTAGTTATAGACAATGTCCCATACCACAATGTTCAGTATGAAAAGTGCCCAAACATATCCTCGAGGATAGATGAGATGAAATAATGGTTAAGACGACGGAACATACTGTACTCAGATTGCCTCCTTATCATCCAGGTTTGAACCCATACAATGAGTATTAGCCTCACTGAAACAAAAAGTGGCTGACAAAAATGTGGACTTCAATTTCAAATCCGTTGAAAGTTTATGTGACGAATTCATCACTTCGTTTTCTTAAGAGAAGTGGAAAACACGTTGCGAACACGTTGAATGTTTCGAAGAACTTTATGCCTCAAAGCAACTTGCTATTGATTTCGCAACAGACAAAATTATTAAAAATGTTCAAGGTGACAGTGACAACGATAGTATCAGGGAGGATAGTGATAACTTTATAAGTGATTCAGATCTGTCTGGAGTTGAACTGTGCAATTTTTTTATCTTAATTCTAATTATATTTTTATTTGGATTCATTCATCTTCATAAATATTTTTCCAAGAAGTTTTTATTCTGAAATTTAATCTACTACCTAAGTAAATTACATTTTCATAATAAATTTTTCTACCTTTTTTTAATAAACCCGAAATTAAATGTAATACAGACTGCTGAAAAACAAACTCATTTGAATTCAATTACGTAAATACCGCATTATCATACCAAACTAATAATTGACCATCAACTGAAAAATCATCATGCTACTTGCGGCGAGAACTGTACTCTCCGGTCACTCTAAAACCCAAATAGGCGCACTAAGTCGCACGGTAGATTTCATCCTCTTCTATTTTAATGCGTTCTCTGTCACTAGTGTACGCAGGTGGTGACATGTTACAAGTCGCTTCCTAGATTTGACAAGCTGTGGTTAGAAGTAATAAGAGGCGTGTATGAATCAGCTGACGCAGTACATACTGTGAATACGGTGCAGAGGTACCCAAAAATGTCGAAGTGAATAATGCAACTATCACTGATTGACCTAGAACTTAGTTGATATAAAAGTAGGGCAAAGATAACACTGATACTGACCAGATGCACTCATAGTAACATGCATACCAACGAAGATACATAATGAATCTGAAATGAGACATGGTGACTGAAACGTGGTAGCGTATGAATGTATGATTCGGTCGAATAATGTGAACAATAAAATCACACAGCAATAACAGCATTGGAGACACTTCATCACGTTACTTTTTACAAAACCGGAAAATGCATCACGTTACTTTTTGTAAAAACGAAAAATGCATCAGTGGGCTGATTCAGACCAGAAAATTCATTGTCGCTACAACGGATTCGGCAAAATAAAACTTTGGAATACATGGACGATCACACTATATAGAAACCTTGGAAACAAAATTATTACCGGTGGTGAGAACATGGTAACACGCATGGTGCTAATTAGCCCAAGATTGATATCAAGAGGCGTGGGAATGCTGTGATGATCGGAAGGGACCAGCGAGCCGAAATCATACAAAAAAATAATTGAGTGTGAATGATAATTGAGTGTGAATGATATTTGAATGTGTTTAAAATATTGTCATCCATTTACGATCGACAACCTTCAGGAGTAAAAATCTGCTTGAGCTGTGGATTAACGAAAACTTACTTTTCAACACGCAATTATCAGCGCGACTCAGACGATATTCAATTGAAATTAACCCAACGTTTCCATATCATCGAACTGAATGATTAGAGCGGACCACTCACGTTAACTTTTCCATGTATAAGTTTTGAGCATTAAAGATATCTCAAATTCTCATTCATCGATATTTACATTGAATAAGCAGAATATTCATAATCAACTAATTAACTTCCTGTGAGTCTTCTTTACAATATCAAAACTTGTTTCAGGTTTCACTGGTAGTTTTAGTCATGGCATGTGAATCAGTAGAACAAAGTGGTAAAAGGATCATCAAGACATGCTACAATCTTCATGAAAGTGTAGAAAATACTTTAGTCCGGCAACAGCTTGAACTTCTAGTGCAATATGCTGAACAATGGAAACCACGGTTTTCAGCAGGAGGATTTTATGATATAAACCAATCCTGTCTATCTTCAATTTTTTCAGCTATCATTACATATTTGGTTATAATCATACAATTCAACATGGTCCTAATTGATGAGAAAGTAGAGCCACCCACAGAGAAAAATATAACAATGCAAACTTTTTAACCTCGGTGTTATAAATTCCAATAACACATGATTCTAGAGTTTCTTAAAGTTGCACATGAATTGTTAGTTTTAGAGTTGTGAAAAATTTGTATTCAAATAAAACTCACCACAGATTTTATATTGAAAATAAAAGCTGTTTTTGATTTGTGTAATTGATATTAGGTAAAAACTCATTTGGAACTTCGGATGATGGGAAATGAAAATTCCAAAAATTATGTGTGAATGTGTTCAAATGAAACCTGTTTTGAGATATCATAAAATATTTTGTTATATGTTTATTTTTTACTAATCCAAACGACTTTGCCATAGATATCTCCGTAGGATGTAACCTTGGCTAAAAGCCCCGCGCCACACAATCATTCCAGCACCGGTCTAACATTTCAATATCGCTTTTGTAGAACGATTTATCTTTTGTTGCAAAATATGCCTCATTTTCAGCAATAGCCTCTTCATACGAGCAAAATTTCTTACCGATAAACATGTTTCTGATATCTGTGCGCAGCCAGTAGTCACTGGGAGCCAAATCTGGTAGATACGATGAATGTGGGAGTAATTCGAAGTTCAACCCACGTATTTTTGCCATTGTTTTGATTGACTTGTAACATGGTGCGTTGTTTTGATGAAACAATTTGTTTTCTTTGCCATATGCGGTTTTTTCTTTGCAATCATGGCCTTCAAACGCTCCAATAACGCTATATAATATACACTGTTGATGGTATTTCGTTTCTCGAAAAAGTCAATGGATGTTACACTACGCACATCCCAAAATATCAAGGCCAAAACCTTTACAGCCGACTGTTGTGCTTTCGTGCGCTTTGGACGAGATTTATCAGTTAGTCTCCACTCAGATGACGATCGTTTTGATTCCAGAGTGAAGTGATAGATCCATGTTCCATCCATTGTCACATATCGACGCGAAAATTCCGGTGTGTTTTGTTGAAACATGGCCAAACACTGCTCAGAATTTTTGGTCAAAAGTGAGCTCGCGTGGCACTTACTTTGTCATGGTCGAATACCCATGCAATATAAAGCCAACACGTTCTCTTGATATCTGAATAATGTCACCTAACTCATGAAACTTCACTTTTTGATCATTCAAAACGATTTTATGGATTTTTTATGTTTGAAGTCAGCAAACCAACGCTTAATTGATGGCGCAGAGTCCTTATAACACTCTTCAAGCCATTGCTTCACTCAAACACCAAGAAGTAGGGTGAAATTTAAACACGAAATTGTTTTTGACCCATAACAATAATAATGTTTCTTAATGTGTCTTAGCACAATAACTCACAGATTTTTCAGCCTATGTACTATCTCATCAACTTCACTTTCAGGCTTCTTCTTCTCTAGATAGTTGAGTAATTTAGCCTAGTACCACTGATGAGGAGGTTCGAAACAGCGCTGTCTGGTGGTGGATTCACAACTTTACCTAGTTGCCTTGCATTAAGAGTTGCAGTAAAAGACAGGGAACGAATCTCGTTCGACGGTCAATATCAAACTTGGTCTTCGCAACTGAACGCCTTGAAGAGTAACGTTATTTCTGATATTCGAAGACTGAGTCCACTGTCAATCACATAGATGACGTCTTTGCCATCTATTTGATTGACAGTGGACGTGGATTGACAGTAAGAGTTGGATATCGAAACTTAGTGTGTATTGGAGTGCCCTTGGGGAGTTGCCTATGATATTCGAGAATTGAGTCTTCTGTCGATCCCATAGTTTCGTCTTTGTAGGTAAAGATGTCACCACCTTCTTGAATATACTTGTGAAAAGACATCAAGAAGGGACTTCAGGTCGCAGAGATAGGTATCTGAAAAAATCTTCAACCATCGGCTATGACAAAACAGAGGTTCAATTAAAAGTTCATCTGAAAAAATCTGAAGCATCTCTGAACCTGAGAATATCCACAAAGACCTCAATCATCTAAAAATACCTTTAAAAGAAATGAGTATAGTGGAACCAATTCCGAGCGGGCATTACGACTCAGGAAAGAGGATGCAGGGATAACTCCAAATAGGGCTGTCAATGGAAACACTTTCCTCTTCCAACTCCGACTCAACGTTAATTCAGTATTCAGAGAAGGTCTAAGGACAGCTAAGGACCACCAAACATCTTCAGTAATACGAGGTACACCAGATCACTTGTCTGGGTGTAGCTGTGTATCAGTCTAAATTGGATCCACGAAAAGTAACGGGAACTACGAAGGTATAGGCCCGGAAAATGGAAAAACGTTCCTATCCTAACGCTAAGCCAACGTGAAGTCAGTATTCAGAAGGAGTCTAAGATGAGCTTACAACCCCCGAAGCCTTGAGCAACACGGAGTATACGGGACCAATTGTAGTTGTAGATCGGTTTATATTGGAACCACGAAAAGTAGCTGGCTCTCTACACATAAGAGAAATTGTCACTAGAGACACAGCAACAGATTGTAAATTTGAAGAGATCCAAGTGCTCGTTGAAACTCAGAGCAACTATCCTAGACTATATAGAAAGGTGATAGAAACGCAGGAACGATTCCAATCTAAAAGAAAAGGAAATCAAATAAGGTCTATTTACCTGACTTGATTGCGCATGTATCATTTGAATTTAGCCAATAGGCATGAAGCCACGCCCACTACCAATGAATTGAAATAAGAGGCCCAAACTATTATTGTAGTAATTTCTGGAAAACATCGATTGGCAAGCGCGGGTGAAGTACCCCGGTTTTTTGGTAGACCATAGGCTCATCTGGATCGCGCATCAAAAATGTAAGAATCAGAATACAGGGACGGATTACAAATCTGTACCCTCTGAGCACACGTTAGTCCAAACTCGACGTCAAACACAACGTTTCAATTCCCACCACGATGTTAAAGCCTGTCACCATGTATGCTTCATGTGTCTGGGGACCAACTCTTCCGACGAATATTTCCAAGTCTGAGATATTACAAAACAAGTTAATACGGATGATAGTGAATGCTCTATGGTTCGTGCGGAAAGAAGCCTTTTGCAGAGATTTCCAGCAATCCATTCAGTCGAGGAATTGGCGAGTTCTCAATAGCTACAGACTATACTGTAGATGACCCCTCCCGATATAGAAGGCCCCTACACTAAGACGAGTTGTGTCTCGTTTGTCTTCCTGACATGCAACGCATTTAAAAAAGAGGGGAGTTAGGCTCCATTCTGAACTAAATGACGATGGCAATCGTGGGAGATTATGTAGTAGGTATTTGCTGTGAGGATAACTGAATCACCTCTTCCGTTACTTCGTGACTTTAAATAATGACTACCACAGTCGTAGGGTATGAAACTAACAGACCACTACCAGAAAAATAATGGCATAATGTAGAGACTGTCATTGAACAATAAAACTTGAAAAAATTGAATATCCTCTGATGGAAATGATATAAGAACTCACATCGCGTACTAGGTTGGTACGGCATTGATACTACCATGAAATATCGGGTTCAGGTTAACTGCTATCCTATAAAATAATAACGTACAAATGATATGAAGCTCATTTCAGTAAAAAATTAAAGAAAAATGTTTTGAGATAAATATTCCCCTATATCTTTATCGAATTACTATTTGACAGTAAAAAGCCTCATTTCACTAAAAATTTTTCTCTGAAATGAAAAATATTTTTTATAAAATTGTTTGAAAATATTGAAAGTTTGTGTATAGCTAAGGTTAGGTCCAAAGTGAGAGGGTCTATTCGATCCTCCACCGCACCCCGCAAGGGTTAATTGTGGCTCACACCCACTCACACTCGACCTTCTTAAGGAAGCCGATTAGTTTGTATGGTGAGTGGTGTTTCAATGCCTAAAGTGATGCCTATGACATGTTCTGGTCCGATGAAGCTGCTTGCAGCACCCTCTTTTGCAAGGGAGTTAGCAGCTTCATTGCCTTCCAGGCCAGTATGGCCAGGAATCCGGACCAGAGACAATCTATTAAGTCTTCCTATCGAAAAGAGTGGTTTTTGGCAATTTGCTACCAATTTAGACGTTGCTGGGCAGTAAGAGCCGCTTGAGGGTCCAAGAATATTTTTATTGACTCCGCACACAGTTCAATAGCGTGAATTTTCTCTTAAAATAGAGTCGCATAGGTTCCTCGGCAGGTTGATATCTCTGTCCTAGGTCTGAGACTGAAAATACCTGCACTAGATCCGGAAGGTGTTTTTGATTCATTTGTGAACCAACAACTATCTGCTCTCAATATTTCCTTCTCCCTAAGTTTGTGTATAACTCTGATACAATCAGTATCAGAGAAATATTCTATTCAAATCATCATCTAAATCAGTGTTTCAAAAATATTCTCATTACAAAACATATTTGGCTCAAGACATTTTTAGCATAACTTATGGAAAGCAATATATAATATTTCATTGAAAAAACTAAACTTTGATTCTACAAGCGTCTACTTGGCACCCTTCATACTGATAAATAATTTCACACCCCCAATGCATTGATGTCTAAAACGTTTTCTGATAACTTCTTTTCTTCACCTCAAAACGGAAACTCGCCATGAAACTGAATGTGTGATTTTCTGTTGGCTTCACATGTTTTTTTACTAATTTTTCATTAGTCTAATATTTTTTTCGTAAATTTTATTCAAAAAAGTGAGCCTGCATTCAGAATGTAGATTTCAACTTTCTAGGAACATTGACGTCATTCGAGGAAATATGGCAGATCAGGTTCCTAACGAAAATATGATATTTTTCCCATATATCAATTGATTTTCCCCAAAGTAATCATTCTATCCATATATCCATATATTATTCAACCATTTATCTATGGCGTGACGTTAATTACGTTGAACTCCTTAATGATCATCGATAGGTCGTTTGATCAGAAGAGAAATATTAGTTTTCGATGTATTTCTAACTTTTATATCTTAACTTCAACTATGACTCGTCGTGAAGACAAGAAAAACTACCACCAGGCAACCATAAAAACGATAGTTCCAGCAACAAGATTTTTTCTTCCCCAATCTACACCGAAAGATTTCAAATGCCTTGAATTTATATTCAAGATTGGAAAGTATTTTGGAACCACACCTTTCAAACCCAAAGATCGAAATGTGCAGCCAATTCTATCTCGAGTTATAAGTTGTATACTGCTCGCACTTTTTATCGTGCAGGCTAGTTTTTTAATTGAACAAAGAATAGTTGGCAATGCTACCCGGCGTAGAGTTGTATCAGGATTGTCATATACTATAACAGTATCGGAATTTATGTTCGTAATCTACAGCATTATCAAATTAACATTCAGAAGAAACCAGTCTTGGACAACACTGTTCAAAACAATTGACTTATTGGAAAGAGCGATAACCAGAAACAGCGTAGATATATCTATTGAACAGAACGTACCGTATCTCAAGATCGGTTTTATGTACTTGTTTTCAGTATTCATCTTCATCATGGATTTCCATTTCCTAATCAAATCTGGAGAAATAAGTGATATCCTACTGATTTCAGATGTGCTGGTTGCCATGTTTTATATATTTCTATTCAGCTCTTATTATGTAATTCTGACTAATTGGTTGAAAAACAGAATCAATATCATGGATCAAATTCTGCAAAATTCTTGTGTAGAAGAGGAAGTGAATGTCACAAAAATACATGAAATTGCTGTTTATTACAAACTGATTGATACTATCGTTACCCAAGTTAATATTATATTCAGCGATATAATGTTTTTAGATCTATCTATTACAGTCCTGTATCTACTATACTATTTCATCTACGGAATTGATACTGATTCAGATACTGAACAAAAAGTTTTGAATTTTTTCACTTCAATTACTTTTATGGTAAGTAAAGTAACATATTTATATGTTGGATGTTATAGTTGGACTGAAGTATATACCTTTGAAAATAACCTTTGATTGTTACACATGAAAAATCGTGATTATTACAAACTTTCAATCAACATTTAATGTTTGGTTGTATGTATGTTTGTATGTATGCGTTCTCAGTCGACGCTTGGGAGTAGGCAGATTGAGACCCCAGCGTCAAGTCACTAAACCCTTCATGCGTGTCATTACCTGAGGAGTAGGCACACCTCAGGGTGAAATGAAAATGGCTTCAAAGTCGAAGTTTAAACCTCGAACAATAGAAAACACCAGACACTGTTCAACGAAAAGTTTTAAATTTTTCATTTCAATTACCCTTATGGTAAGTAAAATAACTAATTTTATGTTCGATGTTATAGTTGAACTGAAATGTATACCTTTGAAAATAACCTTTGATTGGTAAAAATGAAAAATCGTGATTATTACAAACTTTCAATCAACTTTTAATATTTGGTCGTATGTATGTTTGTATGTATGCGTTCTCAGTCGACGCTTGGGAGTAGGCAGATACAGACCCCAGCGTCAAGTCACCAAACTTTTCAAGCGTGTCACTACCTGAGGAGTAGGCAGAACTCAATGTAGTCATGACCTCTTGAAAATAGCTTCAAAGTCGAAACCTAAACCTCGAACAACTGAAAATACCAGACGCAGTTCAACCCGAACTTTTTAGCATCAGATCGCATATTTATATGTGACAGCCTCAAACCCAGCCTACTGAGATCCCGCGAAAAGCTCAAATTGCTTCGCGTTGGAGATACCGAAATAAGTTATTCGAAAAAGTTGCTTAGAAAACGAGTTTGACCTACATACCGAATTTCAACCCAAAATTCGAAATTTGAATATAAAAATTTGAAAAAAATCCAAATTGTGTGTTGAAATTCGGTATGTAGGGTCAAAATCGATTTACAAGCAAATTTTTCGAATAACTTATTTCGGTATCATAACAAGAAGCAGAATAGGTTCGCAGTAGTCTGCGCTATGGCCTATGCCTATAGGTCTATGCCTGCGCTATAGGTCTATGCCTATACCAAAAATCTCCAACCGATTGAGTTGAATTTTTTCAAACACGTCCAGTTTGGATGACAATGCAATTATTAGTTGAGACTCTGCTGAAAAATAATATGAACAATGGCATGACATCACTCTCAATTCAATATGGTGAAATTTTTTTCTTCTCTGGTTATATTTCGAGTGGTGGTCTAACAAATATATTCAAGAAGGTGAATAAAACCTTGATATTTTCAAATAAATGAAGGAGTTATTCGGCAATTTGAGCTTAGACAATTATAACTCCGAAAATGGATTATCTCTATTTCAGCAAAGTTTTTTGCAAGTTAACAGAACTGTATTAAGTTAAAATTTGTGGTAAAACCTATGGGGTCTATTCTACATAAAACCCCTTACCTACTCAACGGTGAGAAATGAATCAATGCTACCGTAGTAACTTTAGATATTTGGTATACTTTGCGAACACAAGAAATACACTGAAAACGCAATAAGGAATATTTCTCAAAAAAATGTTTTTTCTCATCTTCTTGACACATTTCATTATGTTTGGTATATTTTATAACCATAATAATGTGTACAAGCCAAAAATAAAAACAAAATAACTTAATAATAGTAAAAGTTCAGCAACTCTGCTTTCCCTTCAGAATTTTCAATTCTACATAACACTACCACCAAAAACTTCTTTCTTCCTCTCTCTCCCTATTGAATTTTCAGACAGCTGGGATGTCAAATGACATTCTCAATATTCTGTATGTATTTTTCTTATCTTTGTCATGCCAACTAACAAATATTTTTCTCCCATACTAATATATTAGTCAATTATCTATAGCGTGACACTTTGAAAGCTTTAATAAACATCAACCCTACGCCCCTTTCGAGGTAAACATATGAAAAATTCATTATTCTGTTATTTTTTGGAAATATTTCTAACATATAATATATCAATGATTCGACATGATGCCAAAATAAAATCACCAAACTGATAAAACTGTATTTCATTTATCAAATTGATAGATGTAGTCGTTACTACGTGGTAGAAGACCAACATGAAAAATGATAATTGAAACTTCTTATGTTTTTATACTACTTGTAATTAACGTTACTGTAGTTTTATCCTACAAGGACATTTTTAAACGATAACAATACAATACAATAACGAATACAGTATTGTAATCGTCTTTGTAGGACGAAACTGTAGCAACTGCATGTGATGGAATTGATATTAATAATAATAATAAACGTCTTTATTACTTCAACTACAGAATATTTTTACAGTATCAACTTTTAACTACAAATATAAAGCAAGGGGCAACGGCCAATTTTAAGTGGAGAAAATATCTAACATCTGAAATATCTGCATTTAGGTAGGTCCAACGTGAGAGAATATTCGACCGTTCTCAGAAACCCGCCTGGGTTTATTGTGGCTCACCCCCGTTCAAACCTAGATCAAATAAACTCAGCTTCTTCACGAAGCTGATCTGACTCATCGTTCAGACCAGATAAGAGTGAAACTGTGCCAAATACTGAAAACCTGATTTAGTACGCGGCAGGGAAAGCACAAAGTATAGTAGCACATAGGCTGAAAAGTTCAAAATTGGCTTTATTCATCAGCATAATCTCCATCAAGAGCCATACAATCATCAGCTCCTCTTTAACATTTTAATACTACTTTCGTAGAACGATTCATCTTTTGCTTCCAAGTTGGCTTCAGTTTCAACAATACCCTCTTCATGCGAGCGAAATTTCTTACCAGTGAGCATTTTTTGAGGTCTGCGAATAGCCAGCAGTCGATGGGAGCTAAATCTGGCAGATACGGTGGATATGGGAGCAATTCGAAGTGCAATTCATGTAGTTTTGCCATTATTTTGATTGACTTGTGATACGGTGTATTGTATGGAACAAACAATTTTTTTTTTGCCATATGCGGTCGTTTCTTTGTAATTTTTGCCTTCACGCGCTCCAATACTGCTATATTATATTCACTGTTGATAGTATTTTCCTTTTCAAGCTAGTCGATGAATATTACACCACGCACATCTCAAAATACCGAAGCCACCACCTTCCAAGCTGATTGTTGTGCTTTCGGGCATTTTGGATGAGGTTCACCAGTTGGTTTCCACTCAGATCACGATCATTTTGATTCCTGAGTGGAGAAGATTAAATTTTCTTCTTGAAGATGATCACTTGGTGATCGAAACACATGTCGAGGTGTTGAAATAACATTTTGTTGTTCGAATAAAACTCTAGTAATATCCATTACTACACCAAAGGTTCGAAACACTGCATCACAAGCCCTTTAGACATTGAAATTTCCAAATAGATAAATGTGCAATATGTAACACGAATAGAATGTGCACCTTACAGATTGAAGCAAGTACTAGCACAAACTTCCAGGTTGAATATCCAGATTTTCTAGAAAAAAAAGTTCCCAGCCTGTATGATCCTACTATTCCCTTTTTCACTAGTGGAGTGGACAGACATGATGTATTGGCTGTACACAAAGGTGGTTAGATCGTGATGACAAATGAATTTCTGGATTAGTGGGCAATGAACACCACAAAAACAGCAAGAGAAACTTCCTAATTTGATTTCTGGAATTACTGGTTGATGCAAGAGTGGGTTAATTCACGCCAAAAATTTCTTCACGCTACAAAAGGGATCCGATGAATTGGAAAGTAGAATATGTGGAGAAAACACATGACACCGAAGTTGTGGAGATATGATAACGAACAATTATCCCAATATTCTTACCAATAGCCAGGCCTTTACCGTTGATTAGTTATCGTCCACTTGCAAACAACATCCCTCATCTACCTCTACGGATTGAATGAGTAGAACGAACCACTCACGCTAACCAACTGGTTAGCGGTTGTTAATTTGTTAGAAAAATGTATTTTCAAAACAGGACTGTTTGAGGTAGCTCTTGTATAGCTGCTTGAGGAAGTGATTTTATAGTAAAACACGTGTCGTAGTTTTGGAAATTTCATAGTGAAAATCAGTGATTTTTATCGGTGGGTTTTGATGCAGATATTCATCAAGTATCGATATTCCATTCAATCTGTATTTTTATAGATAAACCGAATATGTAGTTTTTGGCTTTCTACTATCCCATCTTGATACAAAAAATGTTGGAATCTTCCAAAGAAAGGAAGGAAGCAATCAATTTTAAAAGAAGTAATTCCATACATAGATGTGTCATTCATGCGAAGAAGAAACTTTCAGACTCAAACTGGAAGAAAAAGCCTTCCTGAATCAGCTAATTTCACATAAACATTGAATTACACGAAAGAAAAATTCTTTCGAAACAAATACTTTTATATGAACACTGAATTATACAAAAAACACTTTTCTCTACTCAGTTTGTATGCCAAACATTCGTTATGGAATTAATCAGATATCATTCACAGGATTTCTACACAGTATGCTAAATGAAAGGTAAAAATTTTACTTACATGGAACACTGTCATCCCCACTGGTAAGATATCGATGTTTCGCCGTAAGACACTTGCCTTAGGGCTCTTCAGTACCAATCTGGATAATTTTAAAAGGAAAAACACACAATTCATTCATAAATTACGATTTTTATGTCACGAAATAAGTTTGATCTACGTATATCATCGATAACACCGTAATGACATTCATTCACATTTTTTATTATATCCCAGCCAGAAGGAATATTGTTTAAATTGAAAGGGTTACATTTTTAGGAGTGAATAATTTTTTGGGAAAGAAAGTTTTTGGCTTTCTACTACTCCATCTTGATACAAAAAAAAATGTGGGAATCTAAAAATAAAACCATTTCAATTCAAACAATATTCCTTTTGGCTGGGAAATAGTCAAATATGTGAATGAATGTCATTACGATGTCATCAATATTTCTAAAGATAACAAATATTAGTACGTGAATTTCATCACAACTTGAAACCATGAAACATTAAACAGATTTGAAATTCTCATTCGTCGTGCGATATTTACTTGGAATGATCGAAATATTCTAAATCAACTTTCTTTTTTTTCAGGTTTCACTGGTGATTTTAGTCATGGCATGTGAATCAGTAGAACAAAGTGGTAAAAGGATCATCAAGACATGCTACAGTATCCATGAAAGTGTAGAAAATACTTTAGTTCGACAACAGCTTGAACTTCTAGTGCAATATGCCGAACAATGGAAACCACGGTTTTCATCAGGAGGATTTTATGATATAAACCAATCTTGCCTCTCTTCAATTTTTTCGGCTATTATTACATATTTGGTTATAATAATACAGTTCAATATGGTCCTGGTTGATGAGAAAGACGAGCCACCCACAGAGAAAAATGTCACCCTAAAAACTTGGTAGACTCAAAGTCGAATATCATGAAGCACAGGTTTCTACAGTTTTTGAAGTTACAAAAATAAGTTGCACAGAAAATTTTGTGTAGGTGTGTAAATGTTGGACTTAAATAACACTTTCGTACACAAATTTTATATAGACACTATAAGAAAACAAAAAAAAATATATAAAGCTTCAGAGGTGTGAAAAAAAAGTGACAAAAATTATGTGTGTCATCAAATGATAATGCATTTGTCATTATTTTTTGACCCTATACAGGCGATATTTCTTTGTTGAAAAATGAGTTAGTTTTTTACGTAATATTAGTGAAAAGCAGCATTCATAGTGCACAGAATATTTATGTAACTGTGTTATGTCATAAATGTAAATTAGAAGGAATAGAGTTGAAAGGTACTTCAGAAAATTCATTATTTCGAAATGGGAAGTACAAATAATCGAATGAATTGAAAAAAAATATTGCCACTTTTTCACATTATCAGTTGAAAGAGAGAAAAGACGTTGACTTTTTTGGGAAACTGCTAACAGCAGCATTAAGAGAAATGAACATTGCACAGGATAGACTGATTCCAGAAAATAGCTTTCTACGAGTATTTTGTATCGGTCATTAATAGTGAAAATTTACTGATTCTGTGAAGTAAGTTTGATATTGAATTGGTTGATCCCAAGGCAGTGCTCTAGATCCAATTTCTCGACAAGCTTTTATTTAAGTTACGATGTTTGTATCTAGGTTAGGTTAGGTCCAAAGTGAGTGGGTCTATTCGACCCTACACCGCAACCCGCAAGAGTTTATTATGGCTCGCTATTCACACTCGACCAAATAAACCCAGATTCTTAACGAAGCCGATTAGTTTGCATGGTGAGTTGTCTTTCAGGTCAGATGGTAAGAGTACGGCTCTGCTGAACTCTAAAAGCCTGATTCAGTCCCCAGCGGGGAAGGCACAAAGTATGTGCTCTGCTGTTTCATCATTTTCCAAACATAGGCGACACACACTGTCCTCTGATAGTCCGAGTCTCTGCATATGATGATTCAAATGACAGTGACCTGTAAAAAGGCCTGTCAGATATCGTAATTCATCCCTACCGTAGTCCAACAACTGTTCTGTATCAAGCTTCGAGAGTGAATAAACGCCTTGGAGTGAGCTAATACTGTAAGATTGCCAGAAGTTCATAAATCTTCTTACCATATTTGGTTTGGCAAAGCCTAAAGCAATGCCAATGACAGGTTCTGGTTCAATGAAGCTGCTTGCAGCACCCTCCTTTGCAAGGGAGTCAGCAATCTCATTTTCTTCCAGGCCAGTATGGCCAGGAATCCAGACCAGAGACAATCTGTTTGACGTTGCTTGGGAGGAGCCAAGAGCTTCCAACGCCGCTCGACTGTCCGAGAATGCTTTTATTGACTTGTGTATGAAGTTGGATTCTTCCAATCTCTACGCACACAATTTAATAGCGTGGATTTCCGTTTGAAATACAGTCGCATAGGTTTCTAGGCAGGTTGATATATCTGTCCTGGGTCTGCGACTGAAAACACCTGCACCAGAACCGGAAAGTGTTTTCGATCCATCTGTGATCTAACAACTATCTGCTCTCAATATTTTCTTCTCCTGGAAGATCCAGTCCTCTCTACTCGGGAACAGTATTTTATAAGGCAGTTCGTAGTTGACAGTTGACAGGTATTTCCAATACCAATTGGAACAGCACTCGATATAGGCACATTATTTTTCAGTGGTAGTTTTTCAGTTACTTATTCTTACAATCATAACAATTGATTACTCCATGAAAAAGTTATCTCAACTGAATTTTTCCACCATGGGTGATTATGAAAAACTTCGAAATTTAAGGTAGCTGACTTCTGAGTCGAAAACTCTAAAATACAATGAAAACACAAATAATCACACCGAATTCTCGTCAAACATATATTTACAAAATGATAGAAGCCAACAAAATTGTTAGAAAAATTCTTCTGCGCTATATTCAGATGAGGTGGAATCAACATCGGGTTGAATAACGATCGGATTTATGGAACTTTGCACATAATATTTGTTCTTCTTTAATAACGTGGGCCACACAGTTCTTCCACACATCACTATTACCTACTTCATTCACCACACGCCTTATATTGTCAAGCACTACAGCATTCAAAGTCGGTGACTGATTAAATTTCCGCAAGCTTTATTTCATTGTGGCCCAAACCATTTCATCTGGATTGAACACACAATAGTATGG
>WOGO01001274.1:0-18714 GCA_015342085.1 Leptinotarsa defecta | reverse complement strand
TAAGGAAATGTGAGAGGTGAAATTTTCAGAAAAATCATGCTTTGCGTTTTCCAGAAACGTCTAACCTACCATCGACCGTGAGTCACGCTGTATACTATGATCAACTGAATCAAAAGATTTGGACAAATCGATGAACAAGAGACATTTCTTGAGAAAGAAAAGTTCTGGCTTTCTACTTCTCCATCTTGATACCAAAAATGTGGGAGTCCTCCAAAGAAAGGAAGGAAGCAATCAATTTAAAAAAATTAACTCTATACAAAGATTTGTAGATCATGCAAAGAAGTAACTTTCAGAATCAAATTGGTAGAAAAATTCCGTCTTTTGAAATTGATTACTTCCTTCCTTTCTTTGAAAGTCCGTCTTTGTATGAAGTTAATTTTTTGAAATTGATTACTTCCTTCCTTTCTTTGAAATATTCCCACATTTTTCGTATCAAGATGGAGAAGTAGAAAGCCAAAACCTTTCTTTCCCAAAAATTAATGTCTGCTAAAAATATACCCTTTCATTTTAAACATTTTTTATTTTTATCAATTTCAATTTGAATTTGGGATCTTACATCCATTACCACTGTCTCTGTGCCACTAAATCTACCTAAATCATTATATAGGTTATTGTTTTCAAGATAATTCAGTTTCTCTGAGTTTTTTGCAAAAACAGAAATTGGTAGATGATTTTAAAGTTTTAATTATTCTTATAATAAATAAATGTTAAAGTTATAGCAATTATTCATTTTCATTTTCATTGTAAACTTTATGACTTCTGTTTCATGTTGAGTCTTATTTGATTTGAATATTTTCCATGAAGAGCAACAGAGGAGTTTTGTCTGTCAAATGTTTACGCTATTGTTATTTTCACATTTACATGAAAAAGTTTATAACCACAAATATTTCATTCTTTGAAATGTAATTTTTCTTGGGAATTCAAAAAACTAGTTCCTGTGGGATAGTAGAAAAAGAAAGAAAAGAAGAAAGAAAGAAAAAAAAGATAGTAGAAAAAACCCCAAAAGGGTTCCCCTTTTGCAATTCAGAAAAAATATTTGTTTTACAATCTAGAAATTCAATATATTAACATGGACATGAACCAGATTTTATTCTATAACTGCTACAGAAAGAACCTTTTACTTTGATGATGTTCAATTTTCAAACACTTTGATAAGGTTTCAAAATGATATAACAAATGTACTTAACTGGTCCCTAATGATAATCCCCAGGAGACACATCTATCATTAAATAAAGTGCCTCCTTTTTATCTAGTCATGAAAGATATAAAATTTCATAAAGTAACATGATACTTTGGTTTCAAAAAGTTATTACAAAAGTAATCAATTAAATTAAGTTACCAATTAGGTAACAGGGGCAATATACTGTTCTATAATATTAATAAATAACTGCAAGAAACAAAAAGGTATAAATTACTACATCTGAACACTACCTATTTGCATTATTTATATATTACTTCAAATTCATTTAGTATATAATACTCATATTCATTTTCTATAACTGTCTCTCTGTGTTTTACAGTAAAACAATATATTTGACTCATTGAGATAAAGGCGAAAAAAAGTTTTTCCAGTAACCAGCTGTGGTCCTCTAAGGTCTAAGGAACAACAAACCTCTGAAGTTGAAAATTTAAAATACTAAGGTGCAATTTTTCATGAGTGGGACTCACTAACCAATTGGCTACAGACTGAACATAAAAACATAAACACATAAGTACAAAAAAATAAATGAAAAAATAGTTTATTGTCTAATAATTAAAAACATTACCTCAGACTCTTGTGAGTTTTTCATTGGATTCATTGAACAACTCAAAGGTCAAAGTTTATCATAGACAAAGAAGTATTACAAAACAAATAGGGAATAAAAACATATTCGAATAAGGTAACATTTTTAGGAAAAACTTGTTTTTCTGAAATTGATATGATTCCAAGTGAATAATGGTCAATTTCGTAAATAATTGTCCAGTTATTTAATTTTTTTCGTACTCACCAAAGCTGAGAAAACACATAAAAATCAAGGCTACAAATCTATGTCCTGTGCCCAGAGGATGGCAAAAAAAATTGAAAAACCCCTTGGGTCTTTCATCTTCTCCTGAAATTGTGGTATCAGCATCTTGTATACTTGATCCACCTTCCATAGTTGTTTAATAAATTGTAAGAAATTGAGTTATTAGGATGAAGTGAAAAACTTCAACTCGAAAAAACACTTATCAATCACGTTATTTCGATCTAATTTCAATTGTATTCCAATGTTTATTAAACATTACTCATCAAATAACCACCATAACTTTGTAGGTTACTGTGTTGTGCTATGTGTTATCATTTATATCATATGATTTCAAATTTTTGATGCATTCCTATCCTAATCTAACCTCAATCCATCACTATATATATCCCACTAGAGCACAGGCACATAATAGGGAGGGCCAAAGATCATAACCAGGGTCGGCATAGGCTGAATGATGAATAGAATGATAGAAGTAGCCCATACAAATCTCCCTAATCAACAAGATTCCCAGTAAATATATATGAAATTTATTATAAGTTGTATAAAGGAGAAGTGAATTTTTATTTTATTGTTTAATTCGTTTATTATTAATGTTTTATATAGATTTTTGTTGGCTCTTTTGTTGAATTTGAATTCCTATATCTTAACATATAGGAATTTTTTTCAACACCTCAGGTGGATTCTTGCTCAAATAAAATATAACTTACCAGCAACCAATACAACCTGCAGATATACCTGTGGATAAATCTTGGAAAGGACACAATCGAAATATAAATACAGATATTTAATAAACGATGTAAAATACTTGAAAAATTATAAACATTCGCAAAACATCAATTTGAACTCAAAAATACGTTCTATGCTAAACAACCGTAAATGAAATACGGAACGCACTTCATTGTGGAAATGTCAAATATCAGTTCTTACACGAATCACCTTTTTCTATCTACGAAGGTAGGAAAATCTTATGCAATTTTATTATCCTTCTTATCAAGTTAGACAGATCTTTTATATGCATATATTTTAATCAGGGAAAGTTCGAACTTCAAAATTATTTCTCTCTCCTTTAAGTGTGAAGTGATGTACCAATAAAGTTGGAACTGGACTTGGAAAACGCGTCAGAAGTTTTGTGTTCGACTTTCGGCTCCCATTTTTTGAGCTATTTTCAAGAATTTGATGTGGCTTGACGTAGGGGCCTCAATCTGCCTACTCCCCAGGGCAAGTTCTCAACCTCCCTTCTATATTGTATACTGACAATATTTTGATTGTGTAGTTTGGGTCTCCAATCAAACGTATGACCGTTTTTTATATATTTGAGCAAACGTATAATGAACTCTACAAAGTATTGACATTTGCAGAGGACTCTAGTTTAGAGTCTTGTTTCGAATTTCTGAGAAGTTGCTTTTGTTTTTCCAGTAATGTAATTGTGCTAAGACATTGCTATCAAATTCGATATTTTTATTCAATGATGTGGACAGTGTCTGTCCTCTGGTGGTGGTATGTATGGCTAAGGCACATCTACCTTTTTCACCATGTACTGGAAACTCGATGTATACAATCATCTTTCTTTTGATACTTCAATAACGCAAAAATTTCGTTCTGTATGAATGGGCTCACATTTATCACTTATAGTTAACTTTTCACAATTCAGTATAATTGAACTGGACACTTAATTCGGACAATCACATCGCAGTGCCTTTCATATGCAACCACAAATGTCAATCGAAAATGATGGCATTTTGAAACTCCCCTTATACAGTAACCCTTGTCTGACCCTAACCAAAGAATATCTTATCCTGACGTTGATCTCGAAGCTAACCATCCATATTTTTTCTTGGTTCTCGTAAATATCGAGCAAAGAGCAAATGTAACGGGGACAACGGATATACATTATTGAATGCTTGCCAAGCAAAGCGAGCTGATCGAGTGCTTAGATATATGTATCAAACGAACACACCTATAATATTTATGCTGCTTATGCAGAATACAAAAATGTGATTTGTGATTAAATGTGGTTATTACATAGACATGATAATATGAACTGATCACAGTAGAATGTTAAAGACCTATACTGTGGACTGGTCGTGACGTCACTTTTACATATATTTCACCTGTGGATCACACAACATCTTGGTCACTGCGTCACAGCATTATGTGATGAATAAAATCCCAAAATTTTCACAATGGATATATGCAACACGTAAAACGTCGTCTCTTCTTTTTTTAGTTGTTGGAGTCAATGTTCTCCCTTCAATGCCCAGTCCATATTATGACGTCAGTGGGCTATTTAAGGTTATGTATGTTTTTGTCGCAGAAGAATGCTAAAAACTATGTTGTTTTGTTTCTTGAGAATTTGAAATTGAATTCATGTTATCAAGTGGATGGTAGACTCCATTTAATATTAAAATAAAATTAATCAGATTTTTTGACCACAATTAGTTTACTTCTATATACTGATAGGAATTGGATTATATTTTAAAATAACATTATGATTTTATGAACTCAAGAATTAACACAAAACAAATTTGAATAAATTCAAATCGAAAATGAGTTCTGCTAATAAGGTAATGTATTATCCTTTAATAAAATACCTTTTCTGACATAACTTTTTAAGGTTGGTGAGATTTTTACTGCTGCAGGCCAAGCATTTAACCGATTAGGTGATCTCACAATGCAACTTCATCCTAATGCTGAATCTCCTACGGGGTAAGTTTAGGAATTTATCTTTATTTACTGCAAATCCATGTAAAATCTGAAAATTTTCCCAGTAAATGGACTGATGAAGAAATTGAGATGCTACGGCAGGTAGTCAAACAGTTTTCAGATGGTCTAAACCAAATAAGTGATCATATCAAAAGGAGAACAGTGTAAGTTCTTGGTCCCAATTTCTTCAGATGCTCAATTTGCTTAACAGAAACTTTATTAATATCAGATCACAAATTAGAACAGCGCTGAAGAAAAAAGCTTTTGAAGATGCTGGTCTACCCGTTAGACAAGTAAATCAAGTATCGCAACAAGTTCCACCTCAGAATGTGCAACAGCAACCCATGATGAAATCCGAGGTAACACTGAATATGCTTAATGCTGCAGAATCAGAAGTAGACGTTGAAGGCTTGCATGAGGATGTAAAACTCGAATTTGATGGGGGTAATGAAGAAGTTTCAACATGAGTTATTTGAAAAATTGAACATTTTGCTACAGTTATAAGTCGGAAACTAGCAAACAATATAAAGACTCAAGTATCAGGAAAAGTAAATAAGTTTTTTCAGTTTAAGTGTTGTGAGTTTGAAATTGTGTAACTGCAACTAAAATTTAATGACCATTATATTAAGGATGTTTCCCCTTCAAGTCTTCAAGTTATGACATGAAACAAATACAATACAATTAAGTCTACATTTATTTCAACAGTATTCATCTCAACAAAATGGTTAAGGCTTTCGCGGCGAGGTTTTCAGTGTCACTATTTTCTGGGTTTGAAGGCCGTGAATTTTTTCAGATTCCAAAGATTCACGGCCTTTAAACACGGAAAATAGTGACACTGAATATTCATCTCTTTGAAAAATTGAAGAAAATTGAAAATATATAATTCATTGCGTTGATTAAACAATATAAGAAATAGTTTCATTTTTTTTTTCAAGATTGTCAAAATAAATATAGTCATAGTTGTACGCATTTGTTTTCGATTTCATTAAGTTGGTGATAACTTATCAATGTTTTGTGAAATGGCATGTATTTTGTCGAAAAAAAATGGTTGGCACAATTTATTAATATATTTTGATTATTTCCATGAATATAAATGTTTTACTGTTTGCTCGTAAACTTGGGTATTCCTATAGAGGGGTATCCATTAATGTTAATGAAGAATTGTTGTCAATATGACTGGTGTTTCAAAAAACTTCAAAGAATTTGCATTTTAGTGATTATTTTAAATTTTGAGTTAGTTTTTGCTTTTTTCAATTCTGCAAAGAGGTAATAGAAGAAATATACTTTTTTGCTATGAGAACAAAATCATTACTAACCAGACAACACTTTATTATCCAATTAATGTCTAATATCTTTGATGAAATGGGCATCCAGATATCCCCCACTGGACTTGGAATGGAGATCCTTCAATAGATAGCCTATGGCCATCCATAAGTTGCCCAAAATGTATGATATCTTATGATTGTCCAGGCTTGTACACTTCAGATGTCCACGATATCCTTTGGACATAAATTGGACATCTGCTGGATATCGACTGGATGCCCGTATGGTGTCTGGGATAGATTGTTTTTCTGGATAAAGTACTGAGTGATTGTTACCGTCATACTACCGAATTTGAATTCCCCTTATATTGTTGGTGTTTCGTTTTTTCTTGATAGTTTTAGAAATGTTAGTTACAATAAACCTTTTAAATTCAATTTAGTCCGTTTCATAACAATATTTTGTTGAGAAACCTGAATATTTTTTCTCATATTTTGACTCATATGAAACACCCGTTGGTATTACTGGCATATTTGATAATTAATGTGATTACCCAGAAAGTAAACAACAACACCGCAATGTCGGTGCTAATGAATTGGAAGATGTCTGATTGATGCACTTACGGTGTGCCATTCATGCATCTTTACTTGTGAATAAATGGTAATATGGTCGGTATTCTGGGCAGAGGGTTGGTTAATAAGCCTTAATTTTCAAATAACTGTTTCTGTTGTACCAAGAATTGACAATTTCAATTATTGTCATGCTCCTTCGAAAGTACAACCTTTTTTCTTGATATACATAATTCATATAATACTTTAATGGAAGAACTTGGGTTGTGTTGATTGTTTTTGATAAAAACAATATATTTTCAAGAGAACACACTTATTAATACAAGAACATATTTTTCTGATTGATTCGGCCATTTCTTGATGAAGATCGATTGTAATTTCATAAACTACACCTTACGGTTTGATTTTCACAAACTTTATTTTCAAAAATATATCACATATGTCATGACATGTTTCACTATCACAGTAGCTTTTTCATAGTCAATGACATATTGAAAGTTAATTCTATTATATACTCCAATTTTTTATACCCCATGTAATCATAAGAGAGTTAGGTTCTCATGTACTTCTTTGATCATAATTACCTAAAGTATCTACTCATCTTTTATATACCTGAATACATCCTCAAAATATGATTACCTAGAGCATATTATATCACTCTATATCAATAATACAATGTTGGTTTCTAAGATAACAAGCTCAGTAATGGTGATCTATTTAAATCCAATTGGACTTTCACACAATTTTTGAATTTTCAAGTTTCCCATTGCTTCCATGAAGATATGATTTTCTTCTAAGAGATGATTTGAATATGTTGAACTTGTTTTCTCATTAACATAGCTCATATGATGTTCCTGGATTCAAATATAACATTAGACATGAAAATAGCAGTAATAACTTTGAAATTTTGGGAATTGAAACAGAAATGGCATTAGGAGAGACATTGAATAATATTAATAACAAATAAGAGGCGTCACATATCATAAAATCAGAATTTTTGAAAAACGCTGTTTTTACAAATGAATCAAAACTTCTGAAATCTATATGTAGTAAAATAAAAGAAAACGATGGCATACTAACCAGAGCAGATACAGGGCAACACAAGTGAAAGATTTTTTGAAAATTTCATCTTTGATGAACTTCTAAACTCAAAATTGTACTCACTAATAAAACTGCACAGAGTTATCCAATATCAGTAGTTTTCACTGCACCATCAGTGCAATTATTAGAAAGATTAATCAGTATTATTATGAACCATAGTAAATTTCAACCATACATTCTAAGAAATTTATGTGACTTGATAAATAAAATAAAGAACATAAATCTACCAGACAAAAATTAATATCCTTCAATGTACAGAATCTATTTCTCAGCATATCTCCTGATGATATTATTACTATATTATATAATTATTAGATAAAAATCGAGTGAACCCAGTTATGAAGAAAAAATAAATCATTAACTTTCTATCACTATAGAGAAAATTATTTTCAATTCAACATTTATTCCTCTTCAAAAGTCTAATTATGGGAAAACCGTTGACCCCCTTAGTTGCGGCACTTTACATGGATAACCTAGAGAAGTCGATTCTTGAGCATCCTTAGTTTAAGTACTTCTTGATTTAGCATAGATATGTGGATGACTTTTGGTATGTTTCACAGGTACTAAGACACACTTAGATATTTTTTTTAGGGATATTAACAAAATTCATGAAAATGTATCCTTCCCTATCGAAGTAGAAGCAGACAATTCAAACTCAATCAATTTCTTGGACTTGACAATTAGTAGAATGAACAACAAACATAATTTTTTAATTTATCACAAACCTTTCCATACAAATATTACTATTCATTATGATTCTACCCAACCGTACCAACACAAAATAGCATCTTATAATAGCATGATTCATAGGTTAGTCAATATTCCTCTTCCCTCTCCAATAGATGATTTTAATGAAGAACTCAGTATCATTAAGCAAATTGCAGTAAATAACAGATTTAAAGCTGAATGGACAAAATACTCTCTAAAAAGAAACTCTTGCAAAAGGAATTGGAAAGGTTTTTCCTACTGATAAGTAAGATAATCAAAATTATAAAGCTTGAACATATTTTGGACAAACGAAAGAAAAAGTGGCTTGCTTTTTGAATAAACAAAATATTAAAATTGCATATAAAACACGTAATACGTTGGGAAAGTTATTTAAAAATAATAACCACAAAACATTCAAATTCGAGAAATCCGGAGTATATAAACCAAATTGTATAATCTGTCCTAAGGTATATATTGGTCAAACTGTATATAGATAGATAGGTAAATATTTGTAGCTGTGTGCATATGTGTGTGTGTAGAAATATGTAATTTGGATTATTGGGGTATTATACTCCTTAGAATATTATTAGACCTTCTTATTAATGAGTCAGCATTTAGTAACTTGGTAACTATCAGTTTTCCAACATTTATGTTCACCTCTTAAAATAATATTTAAATATACCATGGACAGCCTCGGCTTTGTGGAATTATTGTTTATTGTAGTTTCAGGAAAATACTCTGTTTTTGTACATTGTTTATATTGTCACCAAGAGACTGCTAATAATAAACTTATTTAGGAATCACATCCGGGAACATTATATGAGCTATGTAAATAAAAAAAACAAGTTCAACATATTCAAATCATCTTTTAGAAGAAAATCATATCTTTACCGGAGATTTCGAAGTTTTACGCATAGAATATAAAGGTTTTAAGCTGAACTATTTGGAAGCAATGGAAATTAATGAACTTGAAAATTCAAACATTTCACTGAATGACCAATTGGGTTTTAATGGACCACCATTACTGAACTTGTTTTCTTAGAAAGGGTCATTATATTATGAATGTAGAAGGATATAATATGCTCTAGGTAATCATATTTTGAGGATGTACTCTAGGTATATAAAAGTTGAGTACATGCTTTAGGTAATTATGATAGAAGTACCTGAGAACATAACTCTCACTTATGATTACATAGGGTATATAAAACTCAGAGTATATAATAAAATTAACTTTCAATATGTTATTCACTAAGAAAAATCTACTGTGATAGCTAAACATGCGATATATTTTTGAAAATAAAGTTTGTGAAGATCAAATTTTAAGGTGTAGTTTATGAAACAAGAACATAGGTTTTCACGGCCGGAGTAATGATTGGAAAGAATAAAATCCGGGCTTGTCTGCTACTGTGGCAGACATCATCAGTAGTAGGTGCGTTGACTGTGAGAATGAAAGTTATAACTCGAAGTCACAGCAAAGACTGACTCAATTATATATTTTCTGATATTTTGTTCAGCATATGTTTTGTTTCTAGAAACCATAGTGATGTCTAGTTGACTACTTTGGCATCCAATTGATTCAATTTATATCTAGAAAGTGGTCCTTAACTCAATGTGGATGTAATCAATCAGAATCAGAAATAAAACAAGGTCGTCTCCACAATATATATATGTATATTGACTACAAAACTTGGTAAAACATTCATCAGCAGTAGATATTTCCAATTCCAGTGCATATTCATCGTCTGATATAAAATCAAGAGCTTGTTAATGTAATGTAAATCTAATAAAATTTCGATTGTCTGTTCCGGGAGATTAATCTTGCTAAGTATGCTAATCTTTTTGGTTTCCTTTTTGCCAAACAAATTGGAAACATCCTTGAAAACTTGATAAATATCTATTAATTTTTATACCTTTCTCATAGTCGAAGTCCTGTCACGGTCGCCAAATATTAAATATATTCTAATTTCATTCTACCCGGTGACTGAATATGTCGAATGTAGGACGGATATGGATGAGAAATACAGTAAAAGTACTAATTATATTCAAAGACTTCTATATAACTTCTTTTTCACGTGACATAAAACTGACAAATCACTCAAATTTCATAAACTCAGAGTGTTATGTATGAACTATATAATCAAACACAGGCAGTATTAAATTTTTTTGGAAATCTTTATAAATTAACAAATTTCAGAAATGGAGTAGAACCTATAGGTGAAATATATTTTACAATCCTGAAGTTTGAAAATATATAATTCTAGACTTAAACACAAATATTTTGTTTCCAAATCACTCTAACCAATATTATTTTGCTTAATATAATTATTGAATCATACTCAAGATTGATAAGACGATAATTGCCTCGTTAAATCTATCACAGACATGACAGTACAATTGCAGTGTACTAAAAAGGTTTATGTGTTTCAACTGAATTGTATTCTCAATAATTTTCTTTTTCTCATTAATGCTAACTTGAATTACTATAAGTATATTTATAAATTAGCAGTTTTCTCTCCCACTTAGTCCTTTCACTTTCTGTAATTTTTTCCAAACCCTGAAGTGACAGTATAATTTCTATGTCTCTTTCAATGGTTTCTTTCATTTTCAAGCTTGAAAATAATGGAAATGTGAAATTAGCTTGTTTCATTCGTTTCACAGCAGATCTATAACATTTCCATGGCTGAGGTTCAACTATGATAATTTCACCAATTCCTGCAATATATTCCAAAAATGATCTTAATCCACCATCTCCATAATTTAAATGTATCCACATTGTAGTAGAAAAACAAAACACTACACTAAATTTTTCAATATGTTTGTTTTTTAGGTATTCGTTAATTATATCGTCTCTTCGGCTTTTGTCCATAATGTCTAAACAGTGGAAGGTAATATCATTGGTGCTATTTTCCTTGGCACGAGTTATCAGCAGGGGATCTATGTCAACAGCTAAGATGGAAATATCTTCCATTATGTTTTCTTTGAGGAACTCCTTTATCGCTTCAGTTAAAATCTAAAAGATTTAAATTAATATTGTGATAAATGTAACAAATTGGGAAATAGGTAACTAACCCCCGAATTACAACCAATATCCAGTACCACACAAGGTTTCCCAGCTTTCCAAATATGTTTTGGAAGGAGTTTTATTCTTTCCTTAGGGGAATGAAATTGATAATAATTGATGAAATTTCCAAATTGGACTGCTCCTGGGTTTCCTCCCCTGAATTGTAAATCATTTTCCATCTTAACCTAAAAAAACTATATAACGGTTGAAAGTTTGAGACCAATGCTAAATAATTACTTTATTTATTTTATTGTGGTTTATCTATCAACACCACAGCATGGGTTATGCTGTCTCAGCACAGAATTAATATCTCTTCTGACTCTCTAACCTCTGATATCACTATATCTCAATAAGGCCATTGAAAAGAGAACATCGACTTCAACAACTAATAAAAGATGAAGATTCAAGTTTTGGCATTTACGTCACATACATTTAATGGCAGATAGAGTCACGATGTTTTACGTGTTGCATATTTCTATTATAAAAATTTTGGGATTTCATTTGTCACATGGTGCTGTGACGTTGGTGATCCGCAGGTGGAATATAAATAAAAGTGACGTCACGGCTAGCCCATATTATCATGTGTATGAAAAAGTTGATAATCAATAACAACACTTTCAAAACACAAATCATGAAATTATGAATCAACAACAAAAATTAATTGGCGCTCCGGGGCGACTTGATTGATTCCAGTGGCGTATTTGCTATTCTATGAAATTTTTTTGCAAAACTAACAGAACTTATACCACTTGACAATTTTTTCCTACTAGAGCTTAGATAGTTACGTGCGCGTGCTCCATATATAAAGGTCAAAATAGATAGACTCGCAAAACTAAAACATAAGTGTTATTCTCAGACAATCTTTGGCCTGGGCCTTGATAAACGAGCAATGGAAGTTTGACATGTCAAAATGTATTTGAATCGGTATCAATCATAATAAATTGATGGATAAACCAGTTTCCAGGAACCACTGGAGCTAACGTATGATATAAAATTGTCGATAACATAGGCAGAGTCAATTCGAACAATACCAATTTTATGACATACACGCTATGAGACTCGGTTAACTTCCCATTGCACAAAACGTATTGTTTGTCAACTAGGTAATATTTGGAAATTAGCAAAAGTTGTACAGAAAAATTTCGAGAATGATTACAATGTGAAAAATAAGCAGGAAGGAAGTAAATAGTCTCCCCTCGTAACTTTTGAACGGGGCAAAATATCATAGTCGAACAACATTTTTGTAGAAAGGAATCATTTTCAGTACTTTTTTATACAAAAGCCAATAGAGGGCGTTATCAACTTTTTTTTCAAACGTAAAAGGGGAGCCTTGTAACATTTCGTATGAAAGGTATTTCAATTCTCAATTCAACAACCACCAACCAACCACCAACCAACAAACCAACAACCCAACAAACGAACTTTTTCAAATTTGAATTTGGGAATGGGAAAGTCATAACTCCGTCAACCTATATCAGATTTTGTGATATAAATGTTCATTGGAAAGAGAAATAAATCAGTGAAACCTTTTACAATAGATAATATTTCATTTATCTTATACACAAAAACATCTTTTGAGCAAATATTTCTAATGTTTTTGAACCCCCTGACAGTAAAACAGTCTATTTTCAATTTCATTCCTAACATTTTGGAATGTTTCTTGAGTCATGTTAGCATATCTTTCGGTAATTCTATCTTTAAGTTATCGCATTGTCCCAAATCGCGAACATATATTGTTATAGTCTCAAAGAAAAAAATTGAGAGTGGTCATTTACAGTGATCAAGCAGGCCATTCCAAAGCACCGCGCTAACCAATCAACATGCCTGGGTGCGTCTGCTCCAACCAATTCCTTGCAGGCCTCAAAAACCGTGTGGCCAATGTCACATTTTCTTTTATTCGTGGGTGAATGAGGTTTTAAAGAATTTCCGAATATAAATCACAAGACAGATTCTCCTCAAGATATATGTGACCAACAATATGATTTCCCAATCTTCCTACCCGGACAATTTATTTTCAGAAGTTCGATTGTGTCCTTCTCGAAACATATGTAAATATATGCCTGACCTATTTTGCATATTTTTGACGGTTCACATTTCCTGTTGACAAGAAAGTGCATTCGTCACTAAAACAAATACTTTTTTATGTAGTTATGATTTACAATCGAACGTTTGGACATTAACTTATAAAACTCTCAGTTTATAGGGGTGAAACTTATATGTCCCTGAGGTATTTTTTGACGATAATTGTTTCAACATTTTCACAAGCAACTGTTGTCGTGGACTGCAGGGGGTTATTCAGTACAGATTTAGACATTTTGAACGTATCTAATCAATGAACCCATCTTCATTAACGTGAGGCATTGGAAAGTGACAAACTCAACATCAGGTACTACATTTATAAGTAGTTATGATGAGAAATGGAATGTGTCTGATGAAAAAAAGTTATTCAGATCATCGTCATACTTACTTTGAAATCAGAATCCCCTATACTATGATTATATTCCATCAAAACCACCCGAAAACGAACTGTGTTTTTTATTAGAGATTCTATACATTTAGACCGATTACTTGAAGCTATTATCTCTATGTACAATGAACATTGTCTCATTGTCAACCAGAGATCAAACATAAATGTTTCCTGGTGGAATGAAAAATTGGGATCAATACAAAAGAGAGACTCATGGAGAGAGCAATGCGAGACCCGAATATGCGTCAGTCTCTAAGATACTTTCTAAAGTACCTCAGGTATCAATAAACAATCTTAAAAAAATACTGGGGGGAAATTATAAATGTAACACTAGAATTCTGGACAAATTCAGAACTCTAAGCTCCTAAAAGAGCGTCAAGGGAGAATTGGTTAGTGGCAGAGGAAGTGGCCATAAACTCATTCCAACCTTATAAGTTGCCGAGACCGTATGGCATTCATCTAGCAATGCTGCAGAAATCTTCGTTTTTTCGTTAAACAGCTGTCGCCCCCCTACGAACGACAAATCTCAGAAGTCGAAACTTGTGCGAGCTAAGGACTAACGAGGTCTTACTTTTAAACGTGTGATTCCTAACACGGACTGGACGATAGGAAGTGAAAATCGATCGTCAGGCCTTGCGGTTCGAACCACCGGTTCACACAATAGCCAATTGAGTGAGTGAAACAATGCACCCACGTCAACCCACCAGGCTACCGTTACTTCTACTTAATCGTAGGAGTTACGTAACTTCTACTTAAAAATTGTGTATAATCTTCAGAGCAAGTTTGGTTCTGGGATATATAATATAAACATCCTCATTCCGAAACCCAGAAAAATCGGACAGGACTCGGCTGAGGCCTTGAGACCAATCAGTCCCATGCCTTTTACATTGAAGCCATTAGAAAAACAACTTGACAAGAATATTATGGACGTAGCGCTGGGTACCAGATCACTGCGTCAAGCAAAGATGCCTTCAGATCAGTTATGACGACACAAATGGTTTTATGCCGGGTCACGATAAAGCAGAATATGCTTACAAGAAAGAGATTTTGGCTGCTTTTTTGAACATAGTCCCTATCGTCAATCATTCAGGCATCTAGGAGAAGGGGGATCTACGGCACAAGCTGCAGATGCTTAGAAGAGGAACACACAACCATCTTGTTATGATCCAGTTACTACGGCTTTACCAAGAGGACCAAACAGAGGGTTTAAAACCTCTAAAACATCGAGATGAAGAAATAAATCTGTTGAGGAAAATCAAATATCTGGGAGGGATTCTAGATCTCAGATTGATCTGGACCCGGTCTGGCCTGGCCAGACGCACCTACGGAAAGACATGGAGGATATACACCATGGTGGTTAACCCCATGGTAACATAATGCATATGCATATTATGCGTATGTATTCTGGTGGCCAAAGATAAAACAAACGACCGCTATTAACAAATTGAGGAGGGTGCAAAGTCTTGCCTGTTTGGGAATATCACTAGATATGTACTCGTGTGCCTAAGGTGTTAGTCTGTCTGTAGATGCCAGTGAGTGTATTTCTATATACTTTCTCACATGATGAAGTCTATGTTCTCTCAAAAAGGTCCACATTTGTGGCCACCTAGGTCACCAGTCCTAAACAGTTTAGATTGTTTCAAGGTGAAATCTCAGGTCTCCAGTTTATACAACACGAATGTATAGAAATTTTACTAAAAAGGTAGGTTAGAACACATTCCTAACAATATACAGGGTTAAGTGGAAAAACATTTTCCACTTTTATTTCAATTGCTAGTTTGAATATATACGTTATGTTGAGTTTTTGTTCTGTTTATGAAATAATAAAGGCGATATTAATATTATACGTCTATCGCTTTCGGTGTTAGTATTCTTATTAACTCCCCAAGTACTCGAAAATAAAGTAGAAATGCTTCTATTAGAGTCTGTTGTGTTTTTTTTGTAATTTTTTTGTGTTTTTGGATTACTCTACATCTCTTGACAACAACGGAGGTGGAGGTGCCTTTCAAAACTTCATTGTCAATAGCGCTATTGTAGACTTCAGGCTTCAAAAATTTCCATAAAACAGGATACTCATATACTCAAAAACTACAGATGGGTTCTTATTTTCAGAGCAAAATGTGGTCCATTCTCGTTCTGTTTGAATATTTGCAGCCACTTCAAGAGGTTATAAGGGAAAGGCACAAAATTTGTCGTGTTATTTCAGAATTAAAATTTGATGTACTTTGGAAATTTTTGATGATATCGTTTATAAAGCAATTCTTTTACAAATTCATACGACACCATGTCAATAACCTTGTTTTTATCTTCCTGTGTATATAAGTTATCAGCAACAAATGAAGATTACCACCTTATCTGACGAAGTAAAAAATCACTCGACATATACCTATGTTTATTTACACGACAAAGGGCTAACCTGTTGATAGTATATCGGTGTTTGGAGTTTGAAAAATCATAAGTACCACAATATAACAATAGTAACGCATGACATACCAGTTCTATAGAGGAAATTATGAATAATCAATAGTAAAAAACATTTTGAATAGGGGCTTTCATTTACCTGTTGTTGAAAAAAATAATAAACCTAAATTAAATGAATCCGCACAGGCACCGCTATCGGATTATCTCAAGGATTTTCCTGTAGTGTTTGTGTTTTGTCCCTAAAAAAAAATAATGAATCGAACCCAACTTATATGAGGTATATTAGGTCTACTATTTTTTGATTCTCAAATATGCTGACGAATATTTCATTTGAATCGAAAAGGGAAGTAGAAAGCCAAAAAGTTTTTTTTTCAAAAGACGGATATTTTGAGGCATGTTTCATGGGTCGAAGGAGAATAGGCCAAGCAACGAAAGATCACCGCTCTACCTCTTTTTTGATAGAAAAAATTAGTATTGCTATTCAACGTGGCAATGCTGCTTCAGTCCTTGGAACTATTCCCCCTTCACATAATTTTGATGAGATCATGCATTGCCCTAATTTCAGTACGGAATTTCAGTACTCGGCCGAGCCGAGATATGTGGATATTCATCAGTCTCCTATCAAGGTTAATCCACCTTCTTCTTTTTAAGTGCGGTCAGTGGACTCAGGTCATTCTTGCCCCCCAAATATGAGTTGCAGTCTTCGTAGTTCTGGTTCGCTTTCAGTGGAAGAGCTTCATGAAGCAAGAGCGGAATCGATCCCTCTACGAAACCCTTCTTCACTTGGAGATTCTGTGAAACGTGTTCTTCCTTACGGATCAGTAGAGAGTTGTCCTGAAAATCTAGAGAAGAAAATTGGATTGGATAATTTAGAAAACACTTGCTACATGAATAGTATTTTTCAAGTGTTGTTCATGACAAAGAATTTCAAGAACGAAGTTTTAATGATGAACGAGAACGGGAATGTTTCCTACTCATTCATCGAACTCAAACACCTGTTCATGCAGCTGCACTTTCGTAAGAATGTATCATCTTTTCCTCCAACCGACTTCCTGAATCTTTGAAGTCAAACAGATACTCGAGGATTGTTCCGAATTCTTGGGGTTCTTGTTGAACAATAGCAAAATCAATACTCCTGACCGCTCTAGATTGAATGATTCCGTATAGTCCATCTCGTCTTGTGTTTGTAAATCTTTTGCTGGAAAAATACTCACTTGTTTACTTTGTAGTGAATGTTCAAGAGGTAGCGAAAACTTAATTGAATTTCTGGAACTTCATCTAGCTTTTCCTAATGACTAATAACCAGTTCGTACAAAGCTTATTCTTGGATCATCTGAAAATGGAATTTTTTACAGGTGATGATCGACTGTATTGCCAAACATGCGCTAAACTAACTGACTGTTATAAGAAATAAGTATAACTGAGGCACCAGTCAATCTAATAATATCACTGATGATCTTCAAACAAGACTCAACCTCTAACGGAAGCAAGAAACTCTTTTAAAGGTTTGAAATAGATGAACATTTCAATCTAGCAGACCACTATTATAATATTCATGCAGTCATTATTCACTGGCATTGAATTTGGTCATCAATAATAATAATTAATAATAATTTTTTATGATATCCTTGTTAAAAAGTACAGTGTTATATGGTCAGTGACAAGGAAGCGTCTGAGGGTAGGACAGAGTATTATAATGTTTGTAGTAATCAATAATCTAAAAATATGATACATATAGGTATATACATATTGATATTTGTTTGGCTCAGATTATGTAAAAAAATAACTATAAATAAATGAAAGTCAATTTTATCACATAGTTGTAATATTTTGTCATTAAAATATAAAAAAACAGTTCAAAATTCGTCAAATATGTAGCAACTTTTTTCAATAAGTGCCTTTTTCAGTCTTGATTTAAAAATGTTAAGATTTAGTGATATTTTAAATGATTCTTCTAATTTATTAAACATGTTTGGTCCAAGGTAAAGAAAACATTTCTGATGAAGAGTTGTTCTATGAATATTGGGCATCAGTTTGTCTCTAGAACGAGTTGGATAATTATGTGGCTGTAAAGGTGTATTATGCTTGTTTCTATAAACGTATGTACACAATTCATAAATATAAAAACCAGCAACAGTTAGTATCTTCAGATTTTTAAAAGCATTTCTACATGATTCTCTCCAACCAATACCGGCAATGATTCTTATTGCATTTTTTGCAAAAAATTCTTTCAGCAGCATATCCGGTACCCCAATTTAAAATTCCATATCTCAAGTGGCAGTTTATGGTCGCATAGTATAAGCTCAGTAAAATCTCTTTATTACAAAAATTAGCCATGAATCTCAGAGCATAGCAGTTTTTTCTCAATTTAATACAGAGGGTCTCAATATGAGGAGTCCATGTGAGTTTGTAGTCCAA
>WOGO01001273.1:0-18716 GCA_015342085.1 Leptinotarsa defecta | reverse complement strand
TATATTTTTACTCTGATGATTAAAACTGTTCTACATTTTCTAATATCAATTGTGTCTTTTGTTTGGGTAAGTAATTGTTGTGTTTGTGCCTGAATCCACCTGAGAGGTTGAGAAATTCATTATTTTTGAGAAACCAATAATTAGATTATGCGGCTTTCCTGCACTTTGGTAGTAGTAGCATTCTTCCTGAAGTCATCAAATTAAAAAACCTGGTTACTTATAATCACAAAGATATTGAAGAACGATTACTGTCTTATAACTTCCACCCTTAGGTTAGGTCCAAAGTGAGTAGGTCTATTCGACCCACCACCGCAACCCGGTTTATTGTGACTCACACCTTTTACACTCGACCAAATGAAAGCAGCTTCGGAAGAAAGGCGTTTATTTTTTATGGTGAGAGGTCTTTCAGGTCAGATGGTAGGAGTATGGCTCTATCGAACTCTAAAAACCTGATTGAATCCCCAGCGGGGCAGGCAATGTTTCATCATTTTCCAAACCGAGGCGACATACACTGTCTTCCAACAGTCCGAGTCTCTGCATATGATGATTCAAATAACAGTGTTAGACATCGTAGTTCATCCCTACTGTAGTCCAACAAATGTTTGATATCAAGCTTCGAAAGGTGGATAAACGCCTTGGAGTGAGCCAATCCTAAAAGATTCTGCCAGAAGTCCATAAATCTTCTTGTCATTCAGGTGTTCGAACTTTGTTTTGCAAAGCCTAAAGCGATGCCAATGACAGGTTCTGCTCCGATGAAGCTGCTTGCAACACTCTCCTCTGCAATAGAATCAGCAGCCTCATTGCTTTTCAGAACAGAGACAAACTCCAGAGTGGTTTTTGGAAATTTTCTACTAATTTAGACGTTGTTCGCTAGGAGCCAAGAGCTTCCAACGCCACTTGACTGCCCGAGAATATTTTTATTGACGTGTGTATGAGGTTGGATCCTTCCAATCTCTCCGAACACAATTCAATAGTGCAAATTTTCGCTCGAAATACAGTCGCATAGTCCTAGGTCTGTGACTGTGAATGGGTTTGTGACTGAAAACACCTAAACGGAAAGGTGTTTTTGATCCATCTGTGAACCAACAATTATCTACTCATAATATTTTTTTTCCGAAGGATCAAGTCCCCTCTACTCGTGAACAGAATTTTATAAGCCAGTTCGTAGTTGACAGTTGGAAGCATAAAGTCGTTTGCAGAATGATGCGACTTCCAGTGTCAACCAGCAGTCTGTTGCACTCTGCATTGAATTGATTTGTGCAATTTACAATGTGCACAAGTCTATATGCATTTCACCTAGCCTCTCTCACGAGAAAAATGTGGAGAGGAGGTAGATCTAGAAGGATCTCCATGGCCGCTGATGTGTGGTACTGATGGCACCACTGATGACCAGACAATCCTGTGTCTGTTGGCCAGATAGCTTTGCCTGGGCCGTAAAAACGTTCATTTCTTTTCTCCTGATGGAGGAAATTATCATAGTTTTTCTGGGGTAGACAGACATCTGCTCTCTCAGGCAACAATTGTGAACAACGTCCATCGTGCTTTGGAGAATATTACAAGCTATTCTTCCTGACATGGACCTTGCCAAGATGATAAGGTCATCTGCATAAGCTTGTAGATCTACCTTTCTTTCTGTCAAGGGTATCAAGCAGACTATCCATCAGGAGCGACCACAGGAGGGGATATAGTACCCCACCTCAAGAGCAGCCTCTGATGACCCTGAACCTAATAGTCTCGCTTTGAAGAGTCGTAATTACAGTTCTCTTTACCAGCATGGCATAGATGCTGCCAATTATGGTCGATTCTATACCTCTCCTACCCAGAGACGATCCTATAGATTTAGGTAGTGTATTGTCAAATGCTCCTTCAATATCGATAAATACAACACCCTTTCTTTGGAGTGAGACTCAACCTTTTGAGTGTAAAAGATTTGGTGTCCTGCTCATAACTTCAGATTCATAATAATGTCCTGTTTATCAAAGAGTCATTATTCAGCCTCACTCTGTCTGAGTGTATGTTTCATTCTTTGGAGCATAAAAATTGTCACCAATTTATAGTGTAGTACATCTTAAATTTCTGTCACACGATATATTTTGATTTTTTTATACAGTTTTCTGAGTTTATTATCTTCCACAATCTGAAAACATAAAATATATGTCAATAAATCTGCTGAAGTGTAGTGAAGTTTACCCCAAAATGTTACTGCGTAATATAAACAATTGGAGAGTCCAGTCAGTCAGTTACTACTCATATTCATTAATTTTGCCTACAAATTGAAAAAAAAAATCAATTGAGAAAATTAAATATTTATACTCAGCTTTCTTAAGTGCTTATTGTTTCGAAAACCAATCCTTTTATGTTCTCAAAACCTGTATTCACTATGAAAATCCCGTCTCAAATTTATGAAAAGTAATAAACATAAAAAAATATGAAAATTGTGTCCTTCACAAAAAAATTTTGTTTGAAGTCTGAACACTGATGAATTTCTAGCTAGCAGTATAGATCCATTTTTACAGCAACAGATAATATTTCAATTCACTACGAAGAGCAGTGTATCCAATCCAGAAGTTTGTGTGAGAATTTCTATCGAAATTTCTATTTATCATTTACATGTAACAGAAGATGATTATAAGTTTTGTTTTCTGTACTTTATTGAAAACTTATTGATATATTTGTATATAATGAAACAAGACACTAAATTTAACAAATACTGATCCAGTCAACTGTTAGCACGTGTTGTGTTATGATGAACATTTTTTTGGAAGAATTTTCCTTGCATTCAGTGGCAAACTTCTGTCGTCGAAACTTGTACAAACTAAAAATTATTGGAAACGTAGCGTGAGTGTGTTATTTTCGTTCAAATACTTTGTCAACTGTTTATATTCAATTGTGTTAATGTGTTAATTATTTTATACAAAATCAGATGACCAAAATTCAATATTATCTGATGCAAACTGTGAGTTTTAGTAACTATTTACTAAATTCATAAATGACAACATTCATAAATAATCATCGTAAACCATATCTCCTGAGAAATCATCATATTCTTCAACATCTTCCTCGTTGATTTCGAAATCATCATCTCCTAATTGCTGAACATCATCAAGAGTCTTCCTTATGATTGTTGGTTGATCATCAACACGAAATTCTTCTACCACATCATCATTTTTCTCAACATTGATTGGTTGATCATTTTCTGTTGAAATATCATCTCTATTCATGACGGTAGATGGTTTGGCGAAGCCCTCCAAAACCTTTTTATGATGCAGAAATCTGTTCTTCTGCTTGAATCTTTTTTTCTTAAGTACCGTTTCGAAATCAAATTTTGGTGGACTGAAAAAAGTATAAGGATTTATTTGATACTCGAATAAATCTTGAAAAATAAATTATTTTTTACAGGTCAAAAAGTTTCAACAAACAAATTACAGATAAAATATAATTTTCAATTCCCAATTGCTATATTGATTGTTTCTGTTGATTCATCAAAATCTGTTCAGGTTGATATTGAACACCTTTCTATGAAAAAGTGTTTATTGACTTTTTGTGGAAAAAGGACGGAGAAGATCAGAAGTAAAAACCTAAACATTTGAAGACAGCCATGTTATTATCAATAGCGAATCCTTCTCATTGGATCAACTGAGGTCTTCAGGATTCAAAATTGAAATGAATAAAGGAATAGAATCTGTTTCTGGAAATAACCCATCTGCCAAAACTCCGAGAGATTTACCCACTTCTATTTTTTTTTTTGGGAACCCCGGAGCATTCACTTCAAAAATATTTCTGTACGACTCCAAAAAGTACGTTTCCCAATACACTCCCAATTTCATCTTCTATAACAACAGACAGACTCTGTTCGCTCAATGTCGATCCAAAACAAGTAACAAACGACAATAATAAACCACAGCGACCAATTTCACTACCTCATTATCAAACAAAAGTTGTAATGTATCGCATGATTACACAAACAAACTACTCGATGAGTTTGTGTTCAAAGTGTGTGTGTCAGTTATTCATATTATAACAGTACCTGACACCTGATTCTCTTCAACAATTATTGACGAAGTTGTCGACTTTCTTCTATTTTGCTGACTTTGACGGAAGACGATATTGATTCATTCTATTACTTTGACAATACAAAATACGAATCATTAAAATCACTCATTGATTCATTTAGGATAGAACAAATTGTGGACTAGTCTGCGAGAAAGGGTGAGTTACTTGACCTGATGATGTCTCCTGAAGATCTCAACATTACTAATATCGAAGTTTTCGATGCCTCTGTCGTCGTCTCTGATCAAATCTATTATTCGAAAGTAATTTTGCTGTAATACTGGGGGAAATTAGAAGAAAGTGGTAGTTTTATAGGAAACTAGTAACCTAAGTCCAAAATTTTTCTGTATTATAGATCTCGTATAAACCCAATTGACGATATAAAAATATGAACTTTTCCGGGCGAAGTCATGATTGAAAAAAACATAATATTTGGTACTTCAGGTTCCATTCAAACATGGATAAGCCATGGCTGGCTGATAAGCCAGAATTTTGTTGTCTTTGATCACTAGTGTACAATATTGATATTTTTGTGAATTATTTATCTATGTGGTTTTTTAAATAATTTCAATGTACTTTCTGTGTTCACTAACATTTTTGTGAGTAAAAGGAAGTCAATTCATAGTTTTTGATGAAAAGTTTGATTTCAAAAATGATATGTTTCCTGACACTATCATTGTTATGTCTTCTGAACCCATAGTTGTTCACCTAAACAACCTCATATATTATCACCAAAAAAACTTTCCTAAAAGAAATGACATCTTAAATGAATCATACAGCGCTTCATTCTAGAAAAACATTTTTCAATTTTCATTCACCAATTTTGCTAAGTAAAACTTCATTTCTTTATCTTATCGAGTATGAACGAATACATCAGACAAGTCAAAATAGATAGAATACTTGATGTATCAAAATGAGATCAACGACAAGTAAGTGGTACGTAGAGTATGTCAATCAAGTAGGTTACCTACAGACTGATTTCGAAGTATTATCTCTCATCAGTGCAGGTGAAGGTTTCATACATGTAGTCGAGCCACATTCAGATCAATCGAGCCCCAGACATATTATTTTTTGGGCACTAATGAAAGGTTATACCTCTAACGCATTCCGTAGGTGATATACTTGTTTGATTTCAGCGTGATTCTGTTGCTGAATGTACCAATAACATCTGCAAGACTAACCTCTGTGAGGTATCTTTCATAAATATCTGTCATATACAATTTGATATCCAACGTGGTATTTACCGGTGAAGTAGTTGTTTTACAGGCAGTTACCGGATCCTACGGTAGGTAGTTGGGAGAGATACAATTTAATTTCAAAATATTCATTTCTGGAAGTAGGTGTGGTTGATGTAGATAGAGTGTAGTATTGTGCATAACTATATTGTCAGATTATATTTTGTTGAACAAAAATTTAGTGGACACAGATTGCTTCGATTCCTCAGAGAAAACTTTCCTAGGTTGATCAAAAACCTACTGTATCAGATGAAAGATGAACTGTTGCTTGAGTTCGAGCAGTAATCATGGAAGAATTTAAATGTGATGTTTTCTGACAAGTGGATTGGACTACAGAGACAACTGATTTTCAATCATGAGAAATACTTGAATCAGAGGTATGACGTACTGTCGCTACACAGAAATACCTGGAATTGAGAATTGACAAGGCATCCTAGCGAGATACACCTTTTCATCATCACTTGAGTGATATCCTGAGAATAAAATCATGTATTTCCATGAAGTATTTTTGAAAATTTTCTGTTGAAAAGTGGGTTGTTGTTGAAATGTCAGTTTATTTCAGTAATGAAAACGATCCTTTGAAATCACTCGAAAAAAGTCACAGTAGTTTTTTTCAAAAAATACTTACTCTTCTCCATTAAAATACACTCGTTTCTGTAAATGAACTATATCGTGTCTGAGATCAGCTAATAATAATAAAAGGAAATCGATTGACCATTTATCACCCTTCGGCCCTTTTGCTCCTCTATCGCCTTGCTCGCCCTTAGGTCCTTGAGGTCCAGTGGCACCAATTTCACCCTGGAAATAACAGTTTTGATTTTTGTTATTCAGTAATTTTTATACATACTTGAGGTCCCCTCTTACAGGAACATTGATTATTTCCGTCTCCTAATGGAACGAAAGCATCTACCATCGAATAAGTATAATCCAAGTTGGAGCTAGATTTGGAAGAGGTAACATCCGATCCTGAAATATATGCGTATATCTTGTAATTGAAATCTGTGAATGACTATTATCGAGGTTGATCAGTGAAAAGAAAACAATGGAAGGATGAAAAGACCTATACAATGAGTGGAAATGTAAAATCGAAGGTGGAATGGGAACCCCTGGCGTAAATCCAAAACAAGTACTTTTCTAATCACCAGAAATGCAATACTCTTCTTGACGCTCGTTTCACTAACCAAGTTGGGGTCTTCAGGAAATGAAAAAAGTACCTACATCTCCTGAAGACATTAATTTGATCGATGAAACGAGCGTGGAAAATAGCTTGTTTTGGAGTAATAAATGTTGTGTCTGATTTGAAAAAAAAAAAACGATTGAAGTCTTTTGAAAATAAAATGAACCTATGGCGAGGGTTGGAAAAATGTTAAGTGAAATGTCAGTGACACACAAACACCCAAATCAAGCTATTTCGTGATAGTCAGTATCCATAATCTTCTTTCGGTAATAGCTGACTCGTTATCCAACAGCAGACAGCGCTGTTTCGACTAACCAAGGTCTCATTAGTGATGCCAGGCTGAACCACTGTACTGTCCTTAAACTGATATTGAAGATTATGAGAGCCTCGTTCATCTTTGATATTCGAGGGTTCTGACGAACCCATAGATGACATCTTTCTCTTCTATAAGAGTGGTATTGAAAAAAAATACCCCAATGTGAGAATTTACTTGATAGTTCACAAAACTGCGACACGTCTTTTGGTTTACCATAGCCACTTCGTATGGAGGTATGGGGACGGAGTATTGTGACACTTCAGAAGTCACAATAATTTTTTTTTAATGTTATAATGAATTTCTCATCAAGTATCGGTTCTCATATTTTCTTCAGAAAAATCTTAAAAAAATAATTATACTCCAAGTTCATCAAACCATCCCGAAGAAAATCTGTGATTGTTGGTAGGGTTGTTGAAAATCACATTTGAAGAAACAAATCATAAAGGTGTCATACAGACTGAGGCTTCATGAGAAGAAAAACAGAAAACATTTATTCCAGGTAATGGTGCCTGTAATCGATATATATACACTTTTACACTCATACACTTACTTATAAATAGAAATCAATTGTGTTTTGAATTGAGTGAATGAGCAGAAAATAACCGAGAAGGTTCAGTTTCAAATTCATGAATGTACAGTAGAAAAATGAAATGCATTAAAAATTTTATCGAAATGTCCAGAAATTACACTAAACAATGATTAGCAAAGATTTGGAGATTATGACAATACCATTTGTCATCATTTTTCATGATATACAAATAACCTAATATTTTTTCATTCTCATGAATATAAATACCTATGTAGTACTATATCATTTCAGTTTAGTTCACCTACTCTGCTATATAGTTAGCTAAATATAATCTTGAGGGGTGAAAAAATTTCATGTTGAAATGAATTGAACACTGTGAAAATTTTGGCTTAGCAGTACTTTCCTAAACTTCAATTCGAAATCGAGTAACGGTTAACACTTCATATCATTCAGACGAATGTTATGTTATTGGATTTCATTATACCCTATTGAATTGTCAGAAGTAATTGAAGTGTTTTTTTTTACTCCAAAGGTATTATTGTGCCTCACTTCGAACAGATATTCAAAATATGATATTTTTACATAATGATGCGATTTGATGTTATGAATCATCAGCACATTATTATTCACTAAAAAAGTTTTTTTCTACTCAATAATTACTAACACTCCCAAAATATAAATCACGAAATTATAAAACAACAACAAAAATCAATTGGCGCTCCGGGCCAACTTTATTGATTCCAGTGGCACATTTGCTCTTTCAGCTGCAGGAAAACCCATAAAAACCTGCAGCACCACATCATCTGAAGACTTTGATCTGCCAATGTCCCCCCTCTCATAAAAAAAATGTAAGGTGTCTCCAGAGTCACCAATAAATCTAATACATCGCCAGAACACTTAGTGACACGACTATCGTCAAAGTTAAACCAGTCCGTTTCGTCTTTCATCAAGGCGTGATAATGACCAAATTCAACGCCAGAACCACAGTGAACAATGAATGCATGAAGATTAAAATAGCGGTCTGCTAGATTGAAATGTTCAACTATTTCGAACCTTTGTAAAAGTTTGGTGCTTCCGTCAGAGGTTGAGTCATGTTTGGAGATCATCAGTGATATTATTAGATTGACTGGTGCCTCAGTTATACTTGTTTTCTTATAACATTCAGTTAGTTTGGCGCATGTTTGGCAATACAGTCGATCATCGCCTGTTAAAGTTCCATTTTCAGATGATTCAACTTAATATCCTACAGCATCGGCAACCTCAGTGCGCCGAATACAATCCTGTGTTATTATTCAAAATCAGTTGCTGCCATATTTTTTATGCACCATTATTATCAATTGATGAAAAGAAACTCATAATTGGAGTCATGTCCCTCTGTTTATTTCGAATAAATAAGTGAATTACTCTCATAACTCCATTCTGATTACTAGATTTTTATTTTCAGACACCGGGTATGCAGGGATATTGATAATGATTCTCGTAAATATTCAATTACCATCAATAGAACAAACATATCTTTCACAATATTGTATGAAAGCTATTTTCCTTTTTTTGGTAGTGGTCTGTAGGTTTTTATACCTGCCACTTCTGCAGTAGACACCATCAACGGCGATATAGTAACGTCGCAGTGCTCGAGATGTTGTTCCTGTTCCGAAGGCAGTAAATACGACACTGGTATTTGACTCTGGTTTCATATCATTATCACTAAGCGTGTCAAGAATTCCCCTAATCTGAATTGTTTTGTGTACCTGTTAGAACAGATAGCTGAGTTTTATTGATGTTGGCTTTTTTTTTATTGGAAGTATCCCTCTGTTTTTGAATATACATCGCCTCTCTATATACAATACTCTTGGATAGTAGTTTCGAGTTTTATCGATGGAATTCTGTTAGAGTTTTTGTGTTGTGTTGTCAGTGTAGGAGTGAAATTAAGTTTTTACGAATTCTAGGGAGTGACCAAATATTGTTGAACCTTCGGAAATAATTGCAACAATATCTTACCAGGAAATCCTCGAGGTCCTTGTGGACCAGGAGGTCCTTGTGGCCCCATTGGTCCTGGTGGTCCTGAAGCAAAACTTGAAAGTCTGATTGCCGTACTCAAAGCGAACATCTGAAATATGCGAACAATTTTCAATTGAACATTATTTCACTTCGAAATTTACATCAAAATTTCAATTTGCCGAACTACCAAATTCCAAACTAACATAAATTCGAGAAGCTACAACAGTCTTCGGAAGTATTTCATCGTTTTGAAATGGAAACAATGATAAATGAATTGAGTAACCTATCATTATTCATTGAACTGATGGAACTGATGAACCGATGATTCTGAAATTTTCATGTACCAAGTTTTCTGCTATTGAATAATTTATGGAATATTTTCCGCTAAAAAATACATTTTTCACTGATCAAACCTAAGTTCAACAATGAACGTATGAAGCTCGAAAGAGATTGAAACCAAACTGTATTGATCTAAAAATTTTTCAAATGGCACCAAGTTTATGTGTAGAGTAAAAAATTGAAAATGATTCTGCTCAATTCTTAAATCTGCCTTTGCAACTTTTACCATTTTGCTCACTTCAAATCAATTTTCTCATCGTGTGATACACATCACCCTCAAAATTCATTTTTATCATGCATATGATAATCAAGATATGTTATTTGTCGTTGCAAAAAAAGGAAATTATAATTTTTATCACTCACCTTTTCTTCCAATAATCTGATTTGATCCGTAAGAATGATCATGCTTTCACAGTTAGCATAGCATCGGTCTACGTAGGCAGCCTGAATGTTCGAATTTTCAGATATATTTATCAATTCACAAGTTTTATTGTCTTGTCGCAATTTGTAGTCAGAATTGCACTCGCATCTAAAATTACCAACCTCATTTATACATTTATGCTGACAACCTCCATTGCCATTCAAACATTCGTTGATATCTGCAATTTTTTTTTCATTATCAAACATATCGTGTCAACCTAGAGTTATAAACTACACAATAGTTGTGATGGAAAATTTCAAAATTCGCCACGACTGCGCATTCGTTATATTCAGGGTTGTAATTTTACCGCAAAAACATTATTGAAATCCATAGATCACATATTCAATAAATTGAAGCATTTTCACTTGGAACTGTGTGAGTTTCATCATTACAGCAGTTTTTTATTAGTCAGTGGGCTATGCTTGAAGACTGGCAGTAAACAATAAGTAAGAACATTTAACCCTCATCCGGGCGCCTGCGCGGTAGATTACCGTCATCGGCATGAAAGTGTATAGAATCTTACCCTGAAGGGCCATTGACAGGCGAAACGGAGATGTATTCTCTAGTTCAAGATTTTGACGCTAGATGCCATCAATACTACATTTAACCTTCATCTGGGCGCGTGCGCGTTAGATTACCGTCATCGGCATGAAAGTGTATAGAATCTTACCCTGAAGGGCCATTGAAAGGCGAAAAGGAGATGTATTCTCTAATTCAACATTTTGACGCTAGATGCCATCAATACTTTACCTTGGTTCGGCGATCTTTTACTTCTGTAGTCGTTCAAAGTTCGAGAAGTGCGTTTTGCGGTAGTTTACCGTCAAGCGCCCAAAAACGTGATATTTTTTCGCCAAACTCAGAACAATACGTAAGTAATAATTTCATCCATTTTTACTTGTAGTTACCTATTTTATTATTATTATTATTATAATCATTCCAAATTTTGGTTTCATTTTCTATTACCTAAGCTATCTGGAGCAATTGAGTAAGAACCTTTCAATAACATTACATTATATTCCTGTTCACAATAGTTGTTCACCGTGATAAGGGTATGTAGTTACCTATGTGTATTTTTTCAGGTATTCACACTTACTTGATTGTAGAGGTAAAAGGATTCTGGCTCTTTTAGACCGGGATTCAGATGAAGAGCCTCAAATATGAATCCAAGAAGAGGAAATCGATGATCCAGAAGATATTGATTTTGATCCTCAAGAGATTCACTTAGATGAACACATCAGTGATTCCGAGGTTGAATTAGAGGACGCTCCGTTTTTCGAGGAAATGACCGACCGCAGTGACCAAGATGAGACCAGAAACATTTCATTTTTCATTGAAAAAGATAATGAAACGTTGTGTGCTAGTAAACCTCTATCGAGTACTGCAAAAACAAGGTCAAAAAACATCATAAAAACAATTCCTGGACCCAAGAGAGAAGCTAGAAAATGCAAAACAGAACTTGAATGTTTTCTTCAAATAATTTCATTGAAAATAATTGATGACATAGTCAACTATACGAACATTTTTATTGCTAAAAGGCTAGCTCAACGTACAGAATTGTCTGAGACTCCGATACGCGAGAGAGACTACAAGCCGACCTCAAGGTCAGAAATAAAGGCAGTTTTTGGAGCTTTGTTTCTAATTGGAGTAAAACGTGGCAACCGTGCTGATTTTTCAGAATTTTTTACGAAAGACGGGACAGGATTGACAATATTGAGAGCTAATTTTAGTGAAAGACGATTTCGCCTGTTACTCAGATCTCTTCGTTTTGATGATGTTGCGACTCGTGAAGAGCGAGTGAAACTTGATAGATTAGTTCCAATTCGAGAGTTCTTTTCAAAATTCATTGGCAATTGTCAAGCAGCCTACAATGTAGGAGAGAGTGTAACTATTGATGAAATGTTGGTGGCTTTTCGCGGACGCTGCAAATTTATCCAATATATGGCTCAAAAGCCGGCCAAGTATGAATTGAAAATTTACGCCCTCTGTGATTCACAAACGTTTTATACGTATAATATGCAGGTGTATTGTGGATCTCAACCACCTGGGTCTTACGTCACCTCTAATAAACCTTACGATATCGTGAAGGACTTGATTGAACCTTTGAAGCGGACAAATCGAAACGTTACCACAGATAACTTTTTCAGTAGTTATCCATTGGCCCAATATTTATCATATCATCGATTGATTTGACATTTCTAGGAACACTGCGAAAGAATAAAGCTGAAATTCCACCTGAATTTGTAACGGAAAATGAAAATCTTATTCCTGGCAATCATTTATTTGGCTATAATGACGAATCCACTTTGATTTCTTTTGCTACAAAAAAGAAAAAGGTTGTTTTAGTTCTTTCAACATTGTATGACGGCAATCAGGTCGATAATGAAACCGGAAAACCGATTCAGATAATGGATTACAATGCCACGAAAGGAGGAGTGGACACTGTTGATCTGATGTGCTCGAGGATCTCTACTTCCAGAAGAACTAACAATGATCATTTTCTTTAGAAATCTTGATATTGCGGGGATCAACTCAATGAGGATTTATCAAATGAATAATCCTGAGAAAACCTTCTCAAGACGTGAGTATCTCAAAGGCCTGGCCATGCAATTGATGGATGACAATTTGAGAAAACGAGCAAAAATCACAAATTTGCCAAAAGATTTATCTATTCTCCTGAAACAATACAGAGAAGAAGGAGAAGAAGAAAATAGAAGAGATACAGAGACCTTTTCAAATAAACGTCGTTTTTACTTCATTTGTGGGTCAAGAAAAAATAATATAACGAAACTATCTTGCCATGCTTGTGGTAAAAGCGTTTGTCAAAAACATTCGCAGCATAGATGTGACAATTGTGCAATATCAAACGAAATATCAGACGAGGACGAAGACTAAAACAGCGATTATTAGAAGAAATTGTTCATAGTAGCAGGATAATTTTTTGGTTTTCGTTAGTACAAATTGTTATAAATTTCCTTATGTACGTTTAGTTACTGGAAGGCTACATTTTATTTTACTTCATGCTATATCCTATACTTTTGTTGAGTTTTTATACTCCTTTATTCTATACTTACCATTCTCCTTAGTACCAATGGATATAGTACTAGATGTCTTTTATCAAGGAAACCCAAATCCCAAAACATTTAGATGGCATATTATAGTGATAATGAGGTGAGAAGGTGAGTGCGGTGAATAACCGTCAGGCGCTCGTCTGTGCTACGATGAGGGACGCGCCTGGATGAACGTTAAAGTTCATTTTTTTAGATTTGATTACAGCAGTCATCACATAGTTTTTCATATCCAATTGCTTTTCTTCATCGACGTAAAAAACAAAATACAACTAGTTCGCCTATGTAGACTTCAGTCCCGTTGATATATCTGAATGAAAAGTAGCGTATGTTACTCAAACGTGAAACTGGAAAATATGTCATTTTGCTAACCAACCAAACATCTTAATTTATCTTTTTACGTCGCCAGATTCGTGCTGACACAATTTGGAAGTTTTGGAAGTTTTGTCATGAAATATTGATCAGAAGAAAGCTTTTAGCCAATTAATTTGAGTGGCTTATTAATTTCTATGATCATTACGAATGGAGCTAGGCGGCGGTATGGTGTTCGAGAGACAAAGAGATACATAATATTATTCCAATTTTCATAAAGCTCTATAACTCTTTTGATAATAAAATTCAGCTCATGTCATTTGCTGTTGTTTCAGCTTACTGTGAGTGGAAAATTTTTTGAAATTATTTCGGTATTATTTCAGTTTCTTCATTACAAACAAATAGACAACTTAACAAATCTTTCCTCTTTGTATTACCGATTTGTATGCGAAAAAATAGTACCTGAAGAAATACAACTGACTTTTCTGACCTCATCCGGAAATATTCACTTTCCTGAATCTGAAAAATAAGTAATGGAAAAATTTATACAGGTACATGAAGGTGTATACATTTCTATTTTGTTAGATTCTTGAAGGTGGATACTCCCAAAAACTATGATCGTACTATCAATATGAAACTGATAAAACATTGCATTCGTTCGTTAATGAACACTTTTGGTTCATACCCAAAACTCTTGTGGCATTTCACGAAGACGTTTGTTCTACTAACGAGCCAAAATCCGGGCTGATTGGCCGTCGTCGAATAGAACACGTAATATCAAATGTTTCGCCTGCTACTCCAGCAGACTCGAATTTACAATTTTTTAGGCTGGTAGGGGTGATGGTGAAAATGGTGGTTTACATCATAACTGGTTCACGGAGAAGTTTTGATGCATATGTTTCTATTTCATTTCTACTTTCAAATCAAATCAGATCAAATTTATTGATACATTAAGTGAATTAGTCATATGTCAAAATAACTACAAATGGGTGTGAAATACACCTAGGCATCAGAATATCTGTTTGTGCTGGTTCACTCCAATTCAAACAAATTATTTATTCTCTTTGTCTATTTAGATGTGAGAGTAAATTGAAATAGGGGTAAAGGTCGGACAGAAAGTGAACTGGAGATCACCCCCTGCACTAAATAATGGGTTATTGGTAAATCCGAATATTCTTTCTGATAGATTATTTGAATTCTTTTGAGATTGTTTCAAGCTTCATAGGAAGGTAGTTATATAATCATTTGATGGAATATATCCTTATCCACCTTGTATATTGTATTGATTTCTTACAGATGTTTGTTGGATGAAAATTCGAATGGTTAATGTTGTAGATAGAAAGAAGCTTACCTTCACATACAGGTTTCTTTCCCATTCTCTGGTTTTCCGGGTTGAATTTATAACCATGGTAGCAAGTACATATAACTCGCTGTAAATAAACAGTACATCTTTGTTCACAAAGCTTCATAGAACAAGGATCTTCAGATTTATGAATGCATCTGAAAATTAATTTTGCTGGTTAATGGAACAGACAAAAAAAACAATAATTTGGTTGTTAACAAAAATGAGCAGGTAGTGTACAAGGAACAAACCAAGATATCAAAGTCAGATGCAACAGATAATGTAACATCATTCGTAGTCAAGAGAGAAAATGTTGTGATAACGTATTCGATAAAATTTTTACTTCTCTATCCGACACTATTTAATTTCTGGAAGTCAGAGTTAGTGAGAAACCACCATTTCAAGAATTTGTAAACAAATGATAAATGTCATGATGTAGAATAACTATTTTTGCCATTTCAATAACTGTTCGAAATATTTTCCATTACTTTTTGACAATAATGAAAAATATTTACACATTCAATACTTGCAATACTGAGATTTGCCTATATACTGATTCGTTTAATGGATGAACCCAAACAAGTTTTCAACTATATCAGGTTTTAGTAAGATGAAGTAGGTTTTCATCACCACAGTCTGTTTCGAAAGTGGCCCAAAGTGATAATTATTCCAACCAGTGGAAAAGCAAATGCGGTCGTGCAAAACTCGTGGACATAAAAAAAGCCTGTAACGTAATTACCGCAGTAACATTTCATAATGTAATAAACTTCATCGATAATGAAATGGCTCTTGGTGTTTTTAGTTCTACTTGAAATGTTTACGAAGGCATCATTTCCATTATGCTCTGACAAGCAGCATCACTTGTTGCTGAGAGGGTACCGTCAATTTTTTATCCGACATTTTTTCGTTTTCGGAAAACATATCAGCTGTTCCTGCGTAAGCATACTGTAATATTCGTTTTAATGATCCAAAAACAAATGAATTCCATAATTTCGAGAGAAACTATGTTCAAAACTACGATTCATTTCAATAATCGTTTAAAAATATAATTTTATTGCGACCACTTCTTCTCCTATGCATGAGTAGGTACTGAAATGAGAAAATAGAAAACGAAAGTTATATTTTCATTTCAGATGACTTTCAATATTATGTGCACCTGGTGAAAAAATTTCAAGAAATAACTGTAACCTTTTCTTTGCTAACTGAAATTGAGTATGCCACCGATGAGTGTGCTAGGTCAATATGAAATCAAAGGATATTTCAAGAACCTTGCGATCATGAGAGAAACTTCAGTCTGGAAGCTTCGCATACCCACTTTGCTACCAACCATGGTAAATCTTAGTCTGACCGTGGGACAGTGAAAAGCAAAGCCAGCTTACAACGTTCTTTTCTCTTTTCTTTTTGAGATCAGTGAAGATATGTAGGAAAGAAGTGAGTAACTGTGACCTTTAAATACTCTGCCGGGTACTAGAACCTCCGATTTCATGGAACCACAACCTGGTAAAGAAATTGAAAAATTTGTCCTTCAGAACTATATCGAGAACAATTTAGGAAAACAATCAATAAATTGTGTGTGATTTCTGAAATATATTATAATGAAATATCTCAAGTCAATATTCGTGAAATATTTTTAAAATTTCCAGTTGAGTCACTCTCTGACAGCTTTCTTCTGTATATAATTTCCTTCGATTCCATGGCCATTTTCGAATTGGGTTGAAAAGTACCATATTCAATTCCACAAAAACCCAGTCATCGGTTTTTTCCAAGAAGATAAATGTCTCCCAACCGGATATAATAATGTCAGTTAAGACAAGTTCTCTTTCTGCTTTGATAAGTTTGTTGGGGGTTAAAATGGACGCCAATATGTTTTTGACACAATCATGTCGCTGGAATTGCAAAGCCTGCTTCTCAAGACATACACATATACATACACCGTTGGCGACAGCGGTAGAGTGCTGACGTGCCTAAGCGTTCGAGTGTATTTTTTGCCGGTTTTCTGGTTGATGATCAGCCGTACTGTGTTGTTTCTGGCTTGAAATAGTATGTGGTGAGTAGGCAACAACGTTACAAGTGAGTAGATACGTTTAAATATATCATTTCTTAAACGTTCATTTGCTCAGAGCTTGTTTCTGGTGTTTCAATTCAGTTCCGTGTGGCGGCAGTATGGAGGAATTGCTATGCAGCCTGGCTGGAAAGGAAAAGGGCGAGATTATTGGCTTTATTAGCCAATGGCCCTGGGCCTTACCCAGTCAGACTTGCTTGGCAAAGCATTGCCAAGTCCTTGGGATGTCTGTCAGTCAATTGCAGCTAGTATTCAGGAAGTGGCTGATGCTCCGCCTGTCCGTGACTATTTTTCCGAACGCGAGTCCAGCGACGACAACAACAGAGTAACTTCCTTCACCTCTTCTGCTTCCAAGAAGAGGCATTTTAATGATGATTTCCCTCCATTGCCCGACGTTTTCAAGCATCGCATAGATGAATGGATCAAAAATAAGAATAAAAAAGCGAAGACAGAAAAGCCTAAAAAACTCAAAAATAAAGCAGCACTAGCAAGGGTTAGAGACTAGGCATCAAGCGTTAGAGACTAGGCTCGGAAGTACTACTGTGAGTCCGAGACCTCCTCTCATCCAGTGGCCCAAAATCAGGCCAATGAGGTGGCCACATCTAGTGGAATTATAAATGACATTTAAATGGACGTCAACGCAAAGACGCCCAATGACAGTGCCTCTTAAAAATCTGTAGGCACCGTCAAGTCAGTTCACGATGAGTAGCCCATCCTCCCCCATTCCCCTCTGAAACAAAATCTTCATCCTTCGGCCATTAAAGCTAAAATACCGCCCATTGTCGTCCGCCAGAAGGACAAATGGGTGTCATTGATAAAGTTGACGACACAAGAGAATATCAAATTCTCAAAAGCCGTCAATTTGCATGACGAGACTAAAGTCTAACCCGCTATGTTGCTTCATGCAATGCAATTGCTGCTGCGACTTCAATGCCAAGCACAGACCATGGAGCAAAGCCACAAATCGAAACTGCCAAGCGCTCCATGCGTATGTTGACAGGCATGAATATCTTATGCTGGGACCAGATGAGCCTACGTACTCTCGCGGGTAGTCTCGGCCTGATGTACCAAACATCGCGCTTCTCAGAAACGTCTCTCTGACTAGCGAGATTTACGTTCTGTCGGAACTGCATTTCGATCATAATCCTGTAATCCTGGTATTGGGCGATGATCTTCGTTCCCCTGATTATCGCATGAGATCTAAGACGAATTGGGATATCTTCACAGCCCAGCTCGTATCGAAGCCTTGATACGAGAGAGAAATCGCTTGAGAAGGCTCTATCAACGAACCCTCTTCCCAGGAGACAAAATTGAGGCAAAAAGGATGGCCGATCGAGTCAAGCAGGCCATCATTGATCATCGAAACGAAAGGTGGGAAGAGCTTTTGGAAACCTTTGAACCTGGGAATGACGAGCTTTGGCGAGTCACCCGCAGGCTCAGGGGGAAGAAGACTGCTCTCTCACCCTTCGACAAAGCGTTGGCCTTTGCCGACACGATGGAACGTCAGTTTCAGCTTAACGTTGACGATGACGACGACATCGACCGCGATATACTGTTGGAAGACCGGGTTCACCGTGTCCTCAGGGAAGATGAGGATGATAACATCGGTCCAGCTTCTGAGAAGAAGCTGAAGGGATACTTCAGGGCCGCAAAGGCCAAAAAAGCTCCGGAGGTCGATTCAATAATCAATAAGTTGTTGAAGAGGCTCTAGGAAAATTGCGTCGAGATCCTACTGTTCATCATAAACAGTTCGTTGGCCCTCAGATACTTCCCCAGAAGGTGGAAGCATGCGATCGTCGTCATGATCCCAAAACAGGGTCAGAACCTGCTGTTCCCACAGAACTATCGCCCGATCAGTCTGCTCTCGTCC
>WOGO01001272.1:0-18718 GCA_015342085.1 Leptinotarsa defecta | reverse complement strand
AGAGTATCAAGACCTTACCGCGGCATGCGGGGCTCTGTCGCGGCGGACTAAGTTTCCCTAGCTACTCGTGGGATTCATATGGATTCAAAAAAAGTAAAAAGTACTTAGAGGACTGAAGCTACCAGTACTGCACGGGGTAGAAATTCCTATTGCACAAGAGGCAAAATACTTGGGAGTCATTTTTGACCACAAGTTGACAAGAAATCAACACCTACAACTCTAGCATACATGAGGGCATACACAATAGACCTGCAAAGGTCGCAGTGTAGTGGCTGTCTAGCACAAAAGCCCCATATTAATCTATTATTATCTATTAATGAGTAATTACCTTTTAAAAATTTGAAGGATAATTCACCAAAAGTTTTCGTATGGCTTTTATTAATTCAAATACAAATTACTATTGGGCCTACTCCACTCCCAAGCGTCAACTGATGCTTGGGAGTAGGCAGATTAAGACTCTTGCGGAGACCAACGACGATACCCTGGGAGTAGGCAGATTGAGGTCCCGTCAAGTCAGAAAACCTTTGCAGCGTGTTACTACCTGAGGTATAGGCATGAGTATAAGAGTAAGAGTATGAGTTTTGAGAGAAAGATCAACAAAATCTGTTAAAAAAAATCTGTTTTTCCGTTAACCAGCTGTCGCACCCCTACGAACGAAAACTCTCAGAAGTCGAAATACAACCATACTCCTGAATGGCACCCAATTTGGTTAATATTTGTATCATCTTCCATTGGACAATGTTGATATCCACTTCTAGATTTCTTCTAAACATGCGCTACCGAAATGATTCAATTGGCCGAGCTTGTGGTAGATTTGGGGGGTCATATTCGTTCCGTACATAATCAAAATTATTCTGTTTCAGCCGCTCCGTAGAGCTTCTGGTATGAAGGCACAAAGTAAGGTCAGACCAAAATACAATATCGTCGTTCTGATGGTGGGTGTTGATTTAATCAGGAAGTTTTGGTGAGCATTTTTTGGTATAAAGCTTCGCGTTAACAGCTTCTCCTTGACCTAGACAAATATAGGTGCTAAAACCCCAGTTTCAGAAGTCGCGCACCCTATTAGAAGTTGGTCAGCAAATTTCGCCAAGTCTTCAAATTTCACTTCATGTGAACAATTTTCAATATCGGAGGCGTAAAATCCATCATTGCCTATCATTCCAGAATGCGCCAACGTAAAATATTTGAAATTATCAATTATGATTACGCGGTTTCTCACACAATGTGCTGTATATATTATTGCGAATATCAAGTTTGTACGACAACGACATTTCAAACTCAATCATTGAAACATTTCATGCTTTTTAATGACAACAATTTACGATTTGTTTACCTGCTTCATATTAACCAGATCAGACCGGGTGGAAATTTCGGGACGAACTTTTCCTCAAAACTCATGTTCCATAGTAAGTGACGGAGATAGGAGAATTACTCATACAAATACAGTACAAAGAAAGAGGTGTAGCTATAGCTTCAGCTAATTTTAATTCATGATAAGAAAAATATTAGTATTGTGTATAGAACAGAGAATAAATCAAAATTGTTGGGAACACTGCAACAAAGAGTTGCTTCGAGTCTGCATAGTGAACAATATAATGTTTTAAGGGTGTCAGAAAATGATATTTAGTTTTGATTTGAAATTATCTATCTTCAGTTACTATTTCTTTACAGATGATATATAAATGTGTTTTATTTTTTTGTATTTTGTAATATTTATGAATCCTTCATAGGAGTTACCTTGTTCTTGTATCTGCTTGTAGCTTTTAGTACAGCTTGACGCTTTTTGTCCTCCTTCACATAAACACATATTCGGAGATACACATTGCCCTGAACCACATTGTCTCGAGCATATTGCTTAAATAAAAATAATATTTAAATATTTTCATCCAATATTTATATTCTTCTCCTACTTACGTATTATACACAATCCTAATAAATTGTGTCTCTGCCATCCTGGGCAACAGTAGGTTTTTGTTCTCGAGCGGCAAATGTTCGGTCTGAAAAAATATATATTTTGAGTAAGTACTTAGTGTAGATGAAAATAATAGTTACTAATATATCGGATGAGTGTGGGTATGGATAATACTTCACAAAATCATTATATCGAAATATACAAGATCATATAGTATTAGTTTAATTTATGAGCTTCAGCATTATTCTGGGATTTAATGAATGCTTATCCGATGTACATTAGTCGTTGAACCCATATGTTGCAAACTGTGGTTTCTTCTAATGTTTATTCTCAACTTACTCGAACCCAGTACAATAATGCACATGAAAAAGATCGTATAGATACTGTAGGAGATGATTTGATCATAATGTAGATATCTAAATCATAAATCTAACTCATAGAAATGTTCATCAGAAGAACTAATTTTACCGAAATTATACGTTTTACATTACACAGAATCGATACAATTTCGATATGAAATACTAGATAAGCAATTGATTACAGAATCGATGAAAATTCATAATTCCACAGATTTCATCGTTATTCAACTCTGTTTAACATAACTGATAGAACTCAACTATTTAATATAATCTGAAGTATCCCACAAAAACGTACGCTAGCCAAAAATCTACCGCCAAGTGAAGACACATCAAGTTTTATCCTAGGCTCAAATCAGGCTCCTGTAGTGCAATTTCGATTATATGGGTTTGATTTTTCAATTAGAAGGTTTCATTCGAATGTTCATATGATAGAGCTGAGACGATTTGCAATATAGGACGTGATCAAGAAAATGAAGTTAATTATTATTTGAATTGTTTTGAAGGCAAACGCATATTCGAACCAGTTTGTAGAAAGAGCGCTCATTGAAAAACAATGAATTCACATAAAAAAGATTACATGATCATCACATAAACTTCACGAATGCATTGCTGGACTCGATTGTTCTTAAAGAACAAGGCTGAGTACATAAATACAATAACATATCTCCTTACAGATTTGGTTTCAGAACAACTTTTAGAACTACCGCCATATTGAGATCTCTTCTCACACAAACAAACTCCAAGAACACGTACCATCTGACCTGAAAGACTCACCATACAAACTAATCGGCTTCGTTGAGAAGCTGGGTTTATTTGGTCTAGTGTGAATAGGTGTGAGCCACAATAAACCCTTGCGGTGTAGAGTCGAATAGACCCACTCACTTTGGACCTAATCTAACATAACACGCATGAAAAACTGATATAGTGAATTTCTAGTGCATCTTGTTTCCGTAACAAAAGTTATATAGGTGACATATCAAGACCTCTAAATATTAGACAAAGCAAACATCTTGAATACATAACGAGAAAGCATTTAACAGGACCGTAGATAGCGGAGCTTATTTAAAAATCAACTGAAATGAAATAAAATAGTCACCAAATAGCGATAAAGTGGGAATTCTCAACGAATCCACTTTTTTAGTAGATATCAGGTATGATAACACCTGGGCTGAAAAGTCCCGGGCCTAAATGTTTTTTGTTTTGTTCAAAATTGACTGCTTCACTCATCAACGTAATCTCCATTAAAAGCCACACAATCATTCCAGCATCGTTCTAAAATTTTAATTCTACTTTTGTAGAACGATTTATCTCTTGCCTCAAAATAGGCCCCAGTTTCAGCAATAACCTCTTTATTTCAGCAAAATTTCTTATTGGTCTGCGTACAGCCAGTAGTCGCTGAGAGCCAAATCTGGCGAATTCGTGTAGTTTGACCATTGTTTTGATTGACTTGTAACACGGTGCGTTGTCTTGATGAAACATTTTTTTCTTTTGCCATATGCAATTGTTTCTTTGCAATTTCGGCCTTCAAACGCTCTAATAACGCTATATAATATTCACTGTTGATGGTATTTTCCTTCTCAAGATAGTCGATGAATATTTCACCACGCATATCCCAAAAAACCGAGGCCATAACCTTTCCAGTCGATTGTTGTGCTTTTGGGCGCTTTGGACGAGATTCACCAGTTTCTCTTCATTCAGATGACGATCGTTTTGATTCAGGAGTGAAGTGATGAATCCATGTTTAATCGATTGTCACATATCAATGCAAAAATTGCTTGTTATATTAGAACATGGCCAAACACTGCTCAGAATCATCAAGACGTTCTTGTTCTTGGTCAACAGTGAGCTCGCGCGGCACCCACTTCGAACAGAGCTATCTCATAGCCAAATTCGCATGCAATATAAAGCCAACACATTCTTTTATATCCCTACGTCAGATAACTCACGCAACTTCACTTTTCGATGATTCAACACGATTTTGTGGATTTTTTTCAGCAGCTTCCTTTTGAAGGTTAGTTCAGACTGAAAATGCAGTGAGTTCAATAAGACTGTCGCCATCTATTTGTTATGTCCGAAACTTTTCAGCCATGTAGTATTTTTCAACCAACTCTGCGGAAATTTATTGACTTGCTGAGGCAAGAGGTTGAAAACGGAAATATGAATCTTAATTGAATTACAAATAAAGAAAATTACATTCATATTTTTTTTCAGTAATAACTAATTTTAATAATAGGTCATATTAATGATTGTGAAAAGGTAATGGCTAATTGAAATCTTCTGAGATTTATATTACACAGTAACTTTACTGGGTAAACTTTTCGGTTTGCCCTGCATTACACTTGAGCAGAATCTTCGATCTTGAAAAACTTTTCATCACGTTTAAAAAAATGAATGGAGTATTAATCAAAATTGTCATAAATATATAGAGGTAAATGACGAATTAACAATAACACACAAACACAACAACAACAAATACAACAATGATTGACGTGACCGGCATTGAAAAATATTCATTCACATCTTCGGGTATGTTGTACTATTGAGAAATTAATTTTATGAAATTATGTGTGTATTTCGGAAAAATTTTATTAGGTCATATATCAATACGAATTAAATTTCGAATCTAAGAACCCGCACTTGCCCAAGCAGGGCATCAATTAATTCACTATAAAAAGATAATCATTTCAAAATAATAGGTTCCATTGCAGGTATTCGTAGAAATCAACAACCATGTTATCGAATTAGTGGTCTGTATTGGAATGGGATGACATTATATCTGTAATGATTTTCGGGGAAACTATGCGATATGTATCAGGATTTTTTTTTCTTAAAACAGTATTTGGTAGTTCGATCATATCCCCATGGTCTAACACATTATTTGTTGAGGCGATATTCTTTCGATGTTAAACAAAAGTGCCTTCGTTTTTACTGTGAGTTGTTCCACCTCAGACATGTGTGCTTCTTGAAAAAAATTTATATTTTGGTATATGTATATGGTATGTTCAAAAACACCTTGATATTAAACAGTTTTATAGCAGTGGTACTCCACAAAAATTCCACTGCAGAAAGTAAAAAACCAAAGATTTTACTTACAAGAAAAGTGTAAACTTTTATTACAGTAATCGCCAGAAACAGTAATTGAGAAAATTAAATATTTGTCCTGTGAAATCTTTATTCGTTGGGCGCATATAAGAATAAATAAAGGCAAATATAAGAATAATAAGAATAGATAATTAAAGGACAAGGGAGATCACTCACAGTCAATGCAAAATGACGACGAACAGTTGGGTCCACTCACCTTTTGTTCTGTCGACGGATAGGATGTCCACAAGGCTTCGAATTTGCGTTCTTCAGCTGCACAACACTCTATAGAGTTTCGATTTTTACACATATAGCAAATAGACTAATCACAAAAATGTGAAAAAAAATACTTTGAAAAGCGGAGTCCGGATTTTATTGCTGAGCGAAAAATGGCGGTATTCTTCTCCTCTTCTCCCGAGCATATCTGAGTTTTCCCCAACTGCATTTTCGCGGTGAAAGAATCCCGTTTAGTTACAGGGAAGAAATTAATACCCAAAAAATAAAAGTGAAAACTTCCTCACTCAACCTTTGTATTTTGGAAAGGTAATAAAACAAAAAACAATAATGATTTCAAAAATAATATGATAAGGTGAACCGTAAACATATCCCAAATTCGAACTGTACCGGCCCGATTTCTTAGATAATTTGCTCTCATCGAATTAATCCAAAAGCAATATCTGAATGAATGATAAAAATTCCAGTTAATCTGTTTTGGGTATAATGTATAACCCTTCAAATATGTCAAGGAATCCTGTGAATGATATCTGATTCAATTCCATATCACATGTTTGAAATACAAACTGAGTAAAGAAATGTGTTTTTTTGGCAATTCAATGTTTACACATTTTTTTTTGTATAATTCGATGCTTACATGAAAGTAATTATTTTAGGAGGGCTTTTTCTTCCAGTTTATGTCTGAAAATTACTTCTTTGTATGAAGATGCTTCTAACAATAAAAAAAGAGCTAACGTTTTGAACCGCCAATAGCTGAATTGATTAATTTAAAATCCTTTTCTTTTATTAGAATAATTTTTCATTGAATGTTTTTTTGCTTCTTCATTAGCGTTTTGATTAGTTTTTAGTATGAGAAACTATTTATGGAGCAAAAATGAAAGAAGAATTTCATTTGCGTGAAAAATACTTGCAAGTATAATGGAAAAGTGAGTTTCCAAAGGTTTCCTAGCATTATTCGTTAAAGCAAAAATGAAATTAATACAGCGCTCATCGTGAGAAACATTTCAAGAAACAACTTCTATTATTTATTTATTCAACCGTCAGACCCAATTCCAAATTATATTCAACTCAATAAAGTTAGCTGACATGGAAACGGTGGTAGCTTTTCTGTACATTCCAGAGTGTGATGTTTAGAAAAACAGAATTGATACGGCAAGCACCCCGTATCATACGAACTCATAAGAGATGTACTCAAAAATAAGTAATGGGGAAATTAGACATGAAAGTTCAAAAGACTAGACTTTCTGCTACAAAGTTAAGTCCTTGTTCAATAAATTGTAGTATGTCGAGGTAACCACTAAATGAAATTGTTAAAAATCAGAGAACGTTTCTATACTGAATAGTTGCGTTATAGTTGAAGACGTTCACTCACAAATTCAACACTTGAACTATGAGCAATCTCTATTTAGATGTATCAAATATTAGAAAATGTTAGATTCATATTTTGTTGAAGTTTGAATGCAAGAAAATAACTCACTCCGAAATCTGACCATGTATTATTGTGTTTTGTATTGTATCAATGTATTTTCAGTTATAATAATTATTCTTATATGACTTCAAAGAGGTATTTTAACGAAGAAAAAAGATTTTTGGCTCTCACTTATCCATCTTTATCCAAAACTTTGTGGGAAACTTCTAAAAGAAGGAAGCAAATTATTAAAAAAAAAGGATATACGAAGGTTACGCATAGAAATACAGATACAAACTGGAAGAAAAAGCTCTCTGGAAATAACTACTTTCATATAAACATTGAATCACACCGAAGAAAAATTACTTCAGAAATAACTACTTTTATATTTGTTTAAATAAACTTAATTGTGAAGTTTTTACTAGACAGTTTACAAAACCACAAACAACCGCGACACGTGTTTAGCTAGACAATATCTTTTTCATGCAGCGTATAGTAATAATAATAACGTCTTTATTATTTCCTCTTTCAGTACATTTTAATAAAAATAATAATTGAAATATATTTAAGAAAATAAAGGGCGAAGTTCAACTCGGCAGCGGAGAGTGCTAGTCTTTAGTTCCTCCACCTGAGCCTGAAAAATACCTATGCGTACCTATTGATATGATAAGAAAGAAAGATGTATAAAAACTATAAAAAATTGTCTATACAATGGTGAAAGCGGCAGTTTTCAACTTTGGAATGTGAAAATAAAGAATGGAAACCTACTGATAAGACCCGAACAAAAGGTTTTGAAAGTTTGGATACTTTCTGTTTTGAAATTTGGTGGAATGAAATTATATATTTTTTGCAAATCTGATCTACTGAAGATTTCAGTTTTGAATGGGGGTGGGGACAATATTTCTCGATGTCTTATGTTGATCTTGTGAAGATAGGAAGGTTTTCCGGTAAAGATGAGTTTATGAAGGAGGTTTCCTGAATGTAGAAATCTTCAGTTCTCCATATTCAACCAACCAGCTTCACAAATTTTGTTGGATATTCTTTCTCGCCGCCTTATTCCATATATTAATCGAAGTTAAGAATTTTGTACCTTCTGAATTTTTTGTTTATACTGGTTAGTTGAAGTTGGTCCATAAACGGTTTCGTCTACTAATTCGATAGTTTCATTATTAATTTTGATATCTACTGAGTTTTGACATCAACTCAGTGTACGATTAAATGCGTTTCTCAACAAAATTTGAAAAATATAGAAACATTCATATCTTCAAGAAATTACTGCTCAAGATCATGCAATCCGTACAATATTTGCTTCATATGTTAAATCAGATATATAAATTTCTCAAGGATAATTCACAACCTCTCTCAACTATAATATTTTAACCGTTGTACCTTATTGAATAAAATACAATGGCAATATCGATTTTTATCCGTGACACATTTTAATCATACCTCATGTAATTTCTCTCAGACACCTTTATTCATCATTGTATAAATCAAATCAAGCATATTGAGTTTCATGCATTATGGTTGCATGTCGAGAACAATCAGTTCCAAGTGAAGATCGGAAAGATGGTAATCTGAACAAACGACACTCAACAATATGTTTATGATGTAATCGAAATGTCAGCGGGTTCGGTGTTATAAATGAATTCGTGAGAATGAAGGTAGACAACAATAAATTAAAAATAATGAGCTACATCGTTCACACTTATTGAAACGATTATGAAGTGCGTGCCCTCATATACTATAATAATTAGTTGTTCAGGCCCCTGACATATAGTGTACTTATAAATCGAGTTGTTTGGGATACCAGGGCTTAGGGAGATGATTTTCGAAGCTTTTATACCATTCCAGAAGGTCCGTGATGTTGTGGAAATCTCTCGAATACGCTCAAATATTCTGGACTATTCTAAACATTTTAGACATGTGACATAACAGGCCTTTAGTCGTCAGTGCATAATTTTTTTCATCTACGATACTCGCTCGGTGAGCGCTGTGCCGCCTTATTGACCGAACTCGTTATTGACAAATTTTTCGTGTTCTAAAAAGTAAAAAAATGTTTTATTCAAATCATGTGAAGGAACAATTCGTTCGAACCAGTCTCAACCCCCTTTCACTGTAGGTTAATGGACTGACACCTATCAGAAAACAACTACTGCCCTGGCTAATACTACGTTGGATTATATTTGACAGGTGTCAGTGCAGTATTCTCCACTGAAGTTATTACTGCATATGCTGTTGGCAATACAAATGTCGATGATTTTCGTTAATTGAAAATCAAATTCCTTCAGAGTATCATTCCTCGAACTAGGCTGAATCAGACAAACAGCCGGTTTGTCATCATCCCATCTGCCTGTGAAGGAGATAACCAACCGCATATCCGAAGTTTGCCCAAATCCTCGTATATGGAAAGAAAACTTTTCATATATAGTCATATAGTCAGTGGACATACCTGAAGACTGGCTATAAATCAAATCGTCTAAAGGAACAATTCGTTCATGCCAGTCTCTACTGTTTGATGATGAGAATAGAATTGAATGCAATTTTTTCTAATGTTGAATAATTTTTCTGTTGATTAAATCACATTTTTTCACACCGATAGTTACAAAAATAAATTCATAACACTTAATTTAACCTTTTACATACGTGTTGAATACGAATTTCTGTGAAATGAATTGCATTTTTATTCAAACAGTCATTTCAAATCGAAATATAAATTTTCTCGCTCATTTACAGCAGATTTAACTGTAAATTTTGTCGGTCATTTCGGGCTACGGTGAGTCAGGGAACCTAGGCAAGGGCACCGTGTGCCCTTATGGAAAATAATTTTTGTGGGGGGGGGGCAGTTTACAACCCAGAGTATAATAATAATAAATGAATTTATTGACAGCAGAAATGACATGTTACAATATAGAAAAAAATACAAATTTGTCAATACGATACAAGATTGAACAGAGTTCAATTATAATTCTGATAGCAAGTACATTTTATTGAATCAATTTTACAAATGACTTGTTAGGGCGTGTCTTTACAAACTAAATTTCACAAACTCAATGATTCATATTTATAATTTACCATTTGAAGTAGCCAAATTTCAAGTACCTGAGTTTTAAATATTACTGGAGTTGAAATGACGGTTTGGTGTTGAGAAAAAACTCCAGTAATATTTATTACTACACCAAAGGTTCCAAACAGTGCTAATTAACTAATTTAACGTTTTATGTGTACCTGAGTTTGTAATGAATGAAATAACCTGTGCTAATATCCCAAAATTTGGCCAAATTATATCTAGTGTACTTTCAATCCTCTGGGGGGGGGGCGTGATCCCCCTAGATCCGCCACTGTATAGATGGAACCGTATTTGATGTAGATATTTGGTTGTCAACTACAAGCTTTGTCAACAGAAAGACGAATTAGTAAGCCTCATCAAGCAGCTTAACGAAAGGTTGTATGTACTAGAGGAAGATATGACAGAGAGGAAACGCGCCAAGCCAAGCGGCCACGAGGCCCGGATAGCGTGTCAAACATCGATTTGGAGAAAAACGGATTTGAACTAGTGGAAAGGGCACGACCTAACCGCAAAACAAGACGGCGCCTAGCGCAGGAGAATGCCGCGAAAGCGAAATCTCAAAGAGAACTACAAACTGAGGATAAGGACACAGGAAACGGCAACCATTGAAGAAATGGTGCCTATCCATGAAGACGTAATACCAACCAAAGAAACAGAAAACCCAATCACTAATAAAGGGAGACCAACCTTCGGAGAAGTGGTGCCAACTTCAACAATAGCAAACAAAAAAGTGGTATCAACCATAAATCCAAGTAAGCCGCCACCGATAGTTCTCCACGACTCCAAGCGATGGAATCAGATCTCGAAGGAATTAGAGACAAGGAAGATACAATTCCACAGAGCCAGGCTGATGAAAGCGCCTTAATTTATGGAAGAAAGGAAACTGGACTTCCATACATACTCTGTTAGAAAAGAAATACCACAATATCGCATTAATAATAACATACGTACACCTAATAGTGCGGGCTGAACCGCAGAGAACGAACAACGGGGTAGTATGCCAATGCCACCGATGTCAATTTTTCGGGCACGCACAACGATGCTGCCACGCAACCGTGCGTTGCGTGAAATGTGGAGAAAAGTACGAGAGCAGAGAATGCAAAAAACGAGCGATACACCAGCGAAATGCGCTAACTGCTTCGAAGCGCATCCAGCGATCACGAAAGTAAAGGCACCTAAAGGCTGTCTTTCGACCACAGGAGGTCAGAAGTCAATCTTGCTGAAAGGCCCATCAGCAGGTTGAGGTCCACTCAGGGATGAGTGAGGGGTAGATGGACGAGATTCTAGCTTCTGTGTAACCGTGTGGAGAAGATCCTATCTCAGGGCACCCAACCCCGGGGATCTTTAAAAGGCATCACAAAATGGAAACTTTATAAAAACAACTATAAATACCAACACTGGAAAACACAACCAATTATGAAATATTATTTAAAATTGTTGTGGCTGGTTTCCGGGTTTTGCTTTATTCTTTTTTGATCACAATCTCCAAACGTTTCAACTGCAACTGCAGCAGTCATCTTCAGTGGCGTGGTCGAAGTACTCTTTTTGATGTATCAACTGAAAATGGAGTTGATACGTTTGGAGAATGTGATCAAAAAAGACCACGGCAAAACCCGGAAACCAACCAAAACATTGATACCAGATGTAAAAGCCTACATTCCTATACTTATTTAAAATTCTCAGAACTTTTGCGACGTTCTTCTTGGATTCCAGATTACTAACAATATTAAGATAATGCAGTTCTAGAAGCGGAAGTGAATCATGATGAAATTTCTAAGTTGAATCTGAGACTTTGTATGAAATAATTGCCTTGTTACTGGAGAAAACAATATTAAAGAATGTAAAGGACGTCTTTCGCTGATATCCCAGAAGACTGTAATAATGGTGTCTATTGTTTACGTTAACAACGCCCAAGATAAGCTTGAATGAACGTAAAAAAGCTAGCACGACGCCTCGGGGTTCCACCTCATAATCATAATTGAAAATAATACATATAATGACCGCCACAGTACAGAACGACCGGAATATGGCACAAGCTCAAGGAGTCCATTTATCGATACCGTACGGTCATAATGAATGCGAATAAACAGCAATAATTTTTATAATTCGTGACTGGTAGTAAGTTGGATAGTAATCGATAGTTACAATAAAAGAAGAATGCGCTGTAGTATATATCTTTAGGTTTCCGGACTCTTGAGATATATGAATATTACATTATTGGAGTTATGAAGAGGACCATAAAAAATGAAAAATAACGTTTCTTTTATATATCTTCTAGCGATGGAGATTTCCAACCAAGATTTTGCATTGCCCTCATTCCATGAGGAATACCACAAATTGGGGTAACCTAATTAGGCCACTGGGATTACTAAGAATAATTTTAGACTGAATTTTCCATTTTGAATTTGAATAGTTTTTCAGACATACATGATATGGCCGTATTCAGTGGTGACTTTATTTGATCTCTTTTGTGTTTTAGCGGTGAGATTACATACATTATTGTTCATTCTAATACTGATTTGACCAGTATTCTAATAAGTTCATAACTTAGGAAACAAAAAATGCAGTTGTTGCAGATTTTTTCAACTCCCGATATTCAAATAACAAAAGTCGCAAAAAATAAAATTGTGGTCTTCGATACTTCCACTTACGTAGTACAAAACGTATTTATCTTTTTTTGCACTGATTTATAATGAACATTTTCACGAATGTGACATTTCAGAAGAGGTTTTCAACCCAACGAAACAATCATTGCCAATGGAAAATCTGAAACCTGATTAGTTTCTCATTGTCGAACTGATTTTCTATGAAGGGAGTCGTAAAAATATCATTTTGTTAAGCACTTGTTCTGCCGGTTGGAAATGAATTTGTATTCCTGCTTGTAGATTAAGATGGAGAATAATATCAAGTTGGCGAGGCAACACGCGCCTCGTATTCAATGTGTGATGGATTACAGAGCGGCAAACAGGCTTTTCATGCCCGCAATGCGGCGAACAGATGTATCGATCACACTTTGAAAGTGTGCTGCTGACCACCAAGTCAAGCAACATTGCCTCGATAGGATATGAATATTATCGGTCGCTAAAAAGTCATATTTATCAAACTTTTTAGCAAATGTCAGCATTTACAATTTTATTTTATTTTCTGGTCATTTTCCAGTCACAGAAGTCATAGACAATTCGAATTTTTGTTGTTTGATAAAACATTAGAAATGATATGAAATGTTGGTATATATTGTATGAAAATTCCATTTTTATTCTTTCCGATTTTGTTGTACATGTGAGAAATGGATTTGTAAACAGATTTCATTGGCCCCAGAAAGAAACTATGCTGAGATTTTTGAGAATACTCATTTGGATAAACTGGAGAGACATTTGAATAAATTCTTCACAAAAAATTTGCTGTTGTTTTGGACATAAATATGTAGATTTGATTTATTTTTTCCACCTATTCCAAATACTATCCACAGGTAACAAAACTTGCAAATAAGTACTTTGAACGGAAAAATGGAAAAACTTTGAGGCAAACGATAGTGTTTGGACTCGCGGTTTTGGACAAAAATTGAATAAGTGGTGTCGAAGTAAGAGTATCATAATGAATGTTCTTGGAAACAAACTTTCAGAGTTCGAACATCTCACAAGTTGTCTCTCGACTCGCCCAGTCAACCAGAGTGCACCAAATTGTCATGTTGTGACATGCAATCCTCATAATGAAATCCCAATTTTCAAACATAGTGACTGGAATTGGCCATGAAATAGTCACATACAGAAACGTCATATAAATCAATCCAAAGGAGACGCCTGGAAATACATGTGACGTCAAATGTCGATACCATTCCTCGATCTGACATACTTGTATATACTGATTTGTGAGGAGGTAGTTTTCAACATACTGAAACAAAATTACTATAACTAAATACGTTTATTTCGATATATTGATACACATTAATTGTAAAGATCATACGTAAAATCCATTTGTACTATTATAAAACGAAAAGTGAAGTTAAAATCTTTTGTTAGGCCTCTTAAATGGTGCAGGAGATTCGACACCTTTCACTTTCTGTTGAATAATTTTTCCATAACCCCCTCTGCCAGCATCAAAGTCCGTCCTGTATTCATCGCGGACTTGTCCACCAGATCTTCCTCGTCCGTATTGCCTTCCTTCGACGAAACCTATATCCCAATCGGTTCTCACTATTCTATCATCGAGCCGTGTACCGTTAACATACCTCATGCAATTTTCGGCATCGGTCCTCTTATAATATTCCACGAAACAAAACCCACACGGAACTTTCTCATATTTGTCCAAACCCATAACGATTCTTTTGATATCTCCACACATGGAGAAGAGTTCATAGATTTGTTCCTCTGTTGTGTAATACGACAAATTTCCCACATACATCGTGGTCGAAATTCTCAAAAGTCGTTCTTGTTCTGCTAGGGTGCCTCTGAAATGCTGATCACGGTAAGCGCTGAGACCTGCTGAAGATGTAGTATTGAACGCCATTATAAATTACAGAATGCAAATGTCACTCGTCAAACAATTACGATGTAGTCACAATATCTTTTATCATATAACTAATGAAATATTGAAGTGCATACGGTTTAAATATATTTGTGATCTACCTATCCAATCTACCTATGAGAAATGCTACAGGTAGAAATACTAGAAAATTGTCTAATATGTCATGAGGAACGGGATTCAGGTAAAAGTCGTTTGAACATTTTAGAATTAACCATAAGAAATATGCCTGTAAGTTAATATACCTAGTTGTTCTATGTTTTTCATTTCACTTGAATAATCGAAATTACCTGTATAAATATTCTTCTAAGAAGAGAAATTTTGCATTCCAAAGGAAAATACCAATAGTTTTTAATTCTCCTTCCCTGTTTATCACAGGTTGAAAATGTTTATGAATGGACATGCTTCCTTTTCAAAAATATATAAAAGAATTTTTCATATGAAACCTATTTCAATATGACACAGAGACATAATCAATAATCAATTTCTGTACAGAATCAAATTGTGAAAAATCTTTGTATTATATCGTATAATATATTATGTTGTCTATAAATTATATTCTGATCATCTTACAGTTGAAAAATATTTTGGGCTTTCTGCTAATCCATGAATGTGGGGAAAGAGGGAAACTGTTGAAGAAAGAAGAAATGAAATGAAATAGATCAATGCAAAATCATTGGAATATCACTTTTTCCCATACAGTTCGTACTGCAATCGTAACAAGAACGTTACACTTCGTATAATATGAAAGAGTATTGATATTAAGTTTCACTTTCATGAAGAATTTTTATTACATTTTCCAAGTGGTCTTATAGAACTTTCGAGTAAAAACACTTGGCTTGAACTCCTTATCAGCTCCTTTTTGGATAACTTTGAAAGACGTGTATATTTCATGTGTCAATATGCGTTTTGAGAGTGACTCAAGTTAATTATACGAATGAAGATTGTTTGAACGTAATTATTAAATGTAGAGAATAGTTCGAGAGTGTTGAACTTTGTCTGAACGTTATCCTGATAAGTAGCCGTCAACAAACAAGACTGTCGGTGCTATACTTCAAAAATGTTTTTTTGAGTTTGTCTCTTTTGTGAGATGTTTATTTCTCAATTGTCATTTTCAACGATGAAAACTGTTCTAAAAATGCATAAATTGATATCTACCGTTATCGAATAAAACAAACAGATGAGACATTCGACTTGTTGGTCTGGTTAAAAGTAATGGTTAATGTTTTCCCAATGATTTAGTTTGTTAGCTACAGTAAAAGTAACTAAACCACTCAATAAATCAAATTTAAAAAGATTAACGTAACTTGCAGAACTGTTTTATAATGTATTTCCATAAAATAAAATTTGTGTGAATTTGGCAGAGGGTCGTCAGTACAAAAATTGCAGATGAATATGAAATGAATGACAAAACTGTCTAAAAAAGTCATGTCTCACAAAACTATAGGCAGATGGTAAAAAAACTTTTTACTGAATCGGTGAGTCTTTTTCTCTCGTCCTTTCTGGAAGAAAAATCTATTCAAAAATTGACGAATTCCTGTCAATTTCTCAATAGATTTTTCCACATGCAAAATTAGTATATTGTTATGTATAGATATCTTCCTATTATGAACTTTGCAGTTCCTTGGGAATAATCAAGGTGAAGAGGATTATTCTCATTTCACATTCACTCAAATAATTCATAAGTTTTGTGCATGCTCAAGTTCGCACCATATGAAACCCTTTTTTATTATTAATTTTACGAAAAAATGCAACCATCATATATCAATATTTTTCAGTCGTTATGCAATCGCAAACCGATAATTAATTGATGAATATGGAAATATTCTGGTTTGTCACATTTTGCCAATGAAATTTGAATTCCACAAAAAATATTAATAGGTCAAGTTTGACAAGATTAACCTATTTCGTAGAACTATTGTATTATATTATTATGAAGATTTCCTTAAAGAAAATGCGTAATATCCGTAGACGGTCGTGCAAGTCAAATTGTATGTTGAGCAGAAGAAAAACTAATAATTCGAATTTGAAGCTTGTCAAATAGTGAAAAAAGTTTTACGGAATCGGTGAGTCTTTTTCTTTTCGTCCTTTTAGGATCCTTCCGTAGGTTTATGCCTATAGTATCATACGATTCATAAACACAGAATGAGTGTAAGTCTATTACGAAATTTTATCTGATTTAATAATGAACAAAATTGCAATTTCCACGATTATAGGAAAATTCCTTTTTTATTTCGTCAGATTTTGCTGTATACTCTAATGCTATGTAGTTTATCATTATGGACTTTGTTGTTTCATGGGAACAACAAAATTGGATTTAATTATACTAGGTTTTATTAGTCATTTTACGAAAAAAAGTCAGCCCTTATAAAAAGTTCTGCATAGTATGAAACTTAAATTGCAACCATCAAATATAAGTTGTTTTCAGTCGTATATGCGGTTTATCAAAAAATATGAATTTGACACAAGAGTAATCACTTTTATTTTCGACGATATCGAAATATGTTATTGGGAAAAGCCGATCAGAACTAAAAACTATATTCAAATATGCAATCTCATCCAATAGCATTGCAAATGTAACTGTAGATACGTGAAATCTAGATCAAGATCTTCAGATGATGTGGTGGTGCAGGTTTTTCGGGGTTTGCCTACAGCTGAAAAAGCAAATGCGCCACTGGAATCAATGAAGTCGCCCTGGAGCGCCAATAAATTTTTATTGTTGTTTTTATTTTTATCGTTGTTTCAATATACCCCGAATTAAATATTTTGGATGCACTGACAAACAAATAATTTCTTGATAGAAAGAATGTTTTGACAGTGAACGTCAATAATACCGGTAATACTTAGTGTGTGATATTTATAAAAATAATCGTGAAGCAGCTGAAATATTTAACAGAGAAAAATATACACCAAACATCAGTAATGAGAATTAATTGAAAATCAAATCATCTGGAGATGTATATAATAAATTCACAAACAAACAAACAAACAAATACAATTTTGAATGAGTTGTTTCCGAGTGGTTTCACGAGTTGGAAATATTTCTCTTTTATAGCACTATCTTTTTGTATCTCTAATCATTTGATAAATGTGACAAATTGTGTATCGTAAATTTGCATTTATACTTATGAGACTCAAATTGGTGACCTAATTTTAATTCAAACCTTGAGTTTGTAAACTATTAACTTGTCTTGAAAAGCTGATAATTGGTGACCACACAAGATGCGTCCTGTAATTACACTAATAGTGCAGACCTCACTCGATACATATACCGGAACTTATTTGCAATGCACATTTCTATTGCAGCTTTGTAATTTTGTCACCGCCTAGTTCAGTGACTTCATGTTTAATTATACAATATCTTCTATTGAGTCTGTCGGAATACCGTACGAATTGAAATCTGTACCAATCTCGCGGGCTAACATGTCACTGCCAATGAAGATTCTTGCCTAGATAAAGAGCTGATATTCAATGATATGCAGAAAATTAGTTTTTTGAAATTACATCCTATTAAAATATTTTTATAATTTGCGAAGATTCGAACGTATTCAACTTATTTTTTTTTTCGAATGCTAATAATAATTATAATAATAATTTATTAGAATTTAATGGAACTTAAGTACTTGTTCCCCAACCTAAGGCTCATGCAAGCTAATAAGCCTGATGTAGTTCTTCCCGACCACCAGAGCAAGACGATATTTGTCGTGAAGTTTTCAGTTCCCGACGAGACGAATATTTTCCAAAAAGAGAAGAAAAAACAGATAAAGAATTTCTATTCGAACTTCGCAGGGTTTATCCAGACCACTCTGTCAAGATGATTGTTCTGATTATTGGAGACCTTAGTGGAATGATGCCCTGTCTACTTTCGAATCTCAAAATCATACCGGCTTGCCACACTAAAGCAGAAATCTTAGCCGGAGAAATACAAAAGGTTGTCATTCTTGGCATACTGCAATTATTGCAACAATAGTCTAATTGCAGATAGATTTTTTTAAATTGTATTTCTTCTCTCAAAGATCTTGAGATCTGTGAAGGATATTTCTACTAGTATCCACGATACACTCATAACGGTATGCTACTCGTTAGTTCCAAACGCGTCCAGTTCGCGCAGATGACGTGAGTGCGAAGCATAT
>WOGO01001271.1:4917-18721 GCA_015342085.1 Leptinotarsa defecta | reverse complement strand
TTTCCAAAAAACTAAAAAAACTACTAAATTTCCTACTTTTTCTCCCCCTCCCCCCCAAACCCGACGCTCAAAATGGTGTAACTTTTTACCAAACAATAAGAGGGTTATATAGAACAATTTGGACTTGGAATAAAACTTTTACTTTGGATGTCAAGGTTAGGCCATTTTTTAGGTTAATAACACCGTACTATTAACCCTAAACAATCTATACAATCTTTTCACTCTATGGAAACCATCAAGCTCTTGGGTTTAACTTTGGATAGTAAGCTAACATGAAGACCTCACAATAACCCTGTATGTTCAAAACTAAGCACTACATGCTCAATAATAGGGAACACGCGGGATACCTTATGTATACTGAAATTATTATTATATTTTGGAAGTTTAGTCTACCCTGAAATATGGCATGATCTTTTGACGGTCCTCTTGTCACTTGGAAAGGGATAATAAGAATAATGTGTCATGCTCATCAAACTACAACACGTAAACCTTTATTCAAGAATCTCTTTATACTAACCATTTCATGTTTGTTTATTCTTGAGCTGATTATGTGCATTGGAAGAAACCAAAATGAACTGATGAGAAATGGATACCAGGAATGAATAAAGACTCCGACAAAGCACATTGATATGTAAAGTTTCAATAAAATAAGAGATATAATAGATGTGGATGTGAATGATTTCTACCCAAAAATACATTTAGAAATTTCCTTTTCAAAAAAGCATTTTATGATGTTGAAGAATGTTATATTTTCTGATAAATGTGGAACTGCCTATTGTATGAAATTTTTTGTTCTGTTTTGCGACTATACACTATTCTCTGATGAGTTTTATGAAGGTGTGTATGTAGGATGCCTTGTATAATATTCAATTGGTGAATAAATCGTATTATTATCGAATGATTCGCACCCAAACTCACCACAGAGGTCTATTAGAAACACATTTTCCTCACCATAAGTGTTTTCGAAAGATTCATTTTGCACCGAGGTTCCAAACCCCACTAATCGAGTCATCATAGGGAACTGAATCCTGTCATCACTTCTCGACGTTAACCATTCGAAAACAATAACATAAGAGAAAATCGAATTCTGGCACTGGCCCTGATTATCTAATGTAGCTATTCCTTTTTTTCAGATTCGCATAATGAAATCGAATCGATTGCATCATTCCTAGTCCTGTCTCGTTTCCGTTCAACCAATCTATTTAAATCTATTGTTCGAGTGGCTGTTCATCTACATAAACATGGAATGACTGTTTCAGAGCTGTGATTGATATATGAAATGAAAATAGAGTAAATATTCCACCCAAAAAAGAATGGTCTCGAACGAAATTTATAAACGAACGGTGGTGGAATATGAAATAGAGTCGGGATTAGATTTATAACCGATAGAACCTGCAAAAGGCCTGAACAAAGCACACTCGATAAATTTTATTTTCTTTCCGATTCACATAATACCACTACATAATTTCCATTTTCATTTGATTGCCTTATTTTATAACGATAAAACCGAGTTTGATGCGTTGGTAAAAAATCTGTTTTTGTACTATTCATTGTCTAGTGTAATAGATCAACTTATCTACATATCTGTTAACATATATCTGTTACTGAACAGTTATTGTAATCCAAACAGAGATAACATTTTTTTTTAAACTCAATAATACAGTTTATTGTATTATTTTTACCACAAATAGTTTAATAAAAACCGCGACACTTGTTTCGCTATACACTATCTTTCTCAAGCGTTAATAATGACAAATTCTGAATTCGGATATTCGTCATACCCATAACATAAGCCATGCTGCATCTGAGAGAAGTAGACATGGAAAAATTAAATAGATAAAACTAGAAACAAAAATACAGTACAGCAAAAGGGACATTGCCAACATGTATTTCAAAGTGATACATACACAACTTATTTGTAAACTCCACTACATTGAATTTCAAATCATGGACTCGGATATTCGTTATACGCCTCGCGGTTTTTGTTAAACCCTTTATAGAGAAAATCATGCAATAAACTGTATCAATGAGATTTGATATAGATTTTCTTCAAGTGTCGGCCAGTTCTACTCAATTATTTTTTGATCTCAAATAGATAGAACTACAAATTTCAAATACAAATTCAATATGATTATGTAGCACATTGAACAGAAACTATATCAAAAAATCACGAAATGGGCAATCAAAAATATACCTGGAAACAGAACTGCCCAAAAAGGAATTTTTCACAAAAATACAAAAAGACGTCATGTTTGTGAGGAGAACAAATTTGATCCATAAACCATTGCAAACCCTTTCGCCGTCTAATCGAGAGTCCCCCTTTATTTTTTTATCATAAAGACGGTATGATAGTATCTCTTTGATTTGCTTTCGTGAATTGATCCACTCGTTCAGCAGATATGATTCAATTGCTAATAGCCATTTTACGAAAACTGCTAATCCTCAATAGTTTCTACCTTTAAACATACCGTATTGATCAAGAAGATGTTGAAAATGTTGGAGGCGGCCAACCTCCATACGATAATACTGGTTATCGTCGAATTGTTGTATTAAGTACATAAATATCACCTGTTGAATTTTCAGGAAGAAAAAAAAAACAAAAGAGAGAATTTTTGAAAGTTCTAGCCTCTACGTTTAACTTCTGAAAGATATTGAACGCAAAAACTACAAATAGCTCTGAACTTATTCATCATCAGCATTCATAATGATCTAATGAGTTTTGCATTATTCGGAAGATGTTTGAGAACGCTTAAATGCGTTGGTTGAATTAATGATTTAATAACAGGCAGTGATTTTGCGATTTGCAACATCTTTGATCGTTGGTATCCGATGGGTGCTCAGTTGGTGGTTGACTTTTGAGCTTAGATGTCCTTGAAACGCAATCCTGAGTAGAAATAGATCGTGGGGTATTTTTCCATAAAAATGCCATCTATGGAGTCGCAAGACTTGTTGCCCACGTTGAACGAATAGCTTTGGATCTTGGTTCGAGCCTTGAATCCATAAAACAGCTGACTTAGTCTACACCAGATCAACAGAGTCCAGTATCAGATCAAGGATGCCACGCTTCGAGGCTCAAATTCATTCTTGTTGTCTATCAACGGTAAAAGCTGTTGTTGAGTAACGTTTTTTGTCAGTTCAAAACTTCTACGCTGATGTACTCAAAAAATATAATATATCTGAGGTGAGTTATGGCAAATCGAATAAACGTTGTCTTGGGTTGGGTCACGAATATGATTTATCTGTGATTCAACTTCATTCAGATGAGTATTCATGTTCTTTTGATTTTTCATCGCATTTTTGAAAATTACATGATTAATAATCGATATCGACTCCTTCGGCGGTAGATGTCAAAGCTTTGCTTTACGCTGTCTGGTGTTAGACCACGAATTCTTTCTTTTTGAGCTATATAGTTTCAAATAAAGTATTCATCAAGATCCTTTTTTATAAATCACTCAAAGTCAATCTCAACTGAAATCAAGCTAGTCATATCTGCACAGACTAATTGTACAATAAAAAGTAATTATTATGTCGAAGTTGAATTCAATATTAACGAAAATCTTCATATGAATATTGTTGACAATTTGTTATAGGAATAATACTGAAAAAAACACATAACGACGACTATTTGATAATTGGTACTCGCAATCGAACAGTCTGGAGAGTTTGATTAAACCATGCTAATAAGTTTATTTCAGACACAAACTGTCACTTTTGAAACGACTGCTTCCATATAAATAATGAATTTGACATCGATTCACTACAGTCGAATTAACGGAATCTTTTTAAGGAAATACCTTTTTGTCAAAATTATAAATATATATTGATGAATATAAAAACAGTATTCACGTATTTAGCATCAATACTGAAGTTGTTTTTGATGAATATAATAATGAAGCATCTGATATGGAGAACATATAGTATGTCCTCTTCAGATCGGAAATACTCCGGTAAAAATTTCAATCATTAACATATTTCAACAAAAATGTTTGACAAGTAAAGAGAGATCTATTATGGGATGAAATTTGAACTGTACATTTCGATTATTATGGTGAGATAAAAAATGGTTATACCTTCAAAACAATATTATTCAATTAACTTATGAAAATAATTTTTATACAATAATGGAGGAGTACCTACCTCACTGTTTGATGCTAATAGTAGTTTTGTATTTATATAAAGATTGCCTGTGAGTTTTTCATATTCTCTTGTGAGTTCTGTAATGTTTTTATGAGTTTTCACAATATGTTTATGTTTTGACTAGTCTGATAAATTTTGTACCATTTTCTGATTTCTATTTAAAATCTGTTTTTCTGCTAGTCAGCTGTCGCCCCCTTACGAACGACAACTCTCAGAAGTTGAGAAACTTGTGCGAGCTAAGGACTAACAAGGTCTTCCTTTTAACGTGTGATTCCTACACATTGTGTAAAAACTTTAACGATGAATAAATTATCTGTATCTGTACTAAAATACTTTATGTAATATTGGAAATATTCTCATCAAAGAAATTACTACTCCTCTATGTTCAGACTGCAATCAGATAACTGTGACCAAAATTTTATGAAAATGTATTCATTGAAAATGAAGAATCACCTACGAAGTATAACTTTCAATTAAAGGTAATCAGGTCATCTCAAATTTATTGCAGTAGTTATCGAAAGAAAAACTGCTTGACTCACCGATTCGATTATGATGTGGTACTTTTGATTGAATGCCACAATGCTTGCAGTTTCTGCTATCTTTCATCAATAGTAGAAATAATGAATCATTTTTATTATTATGAATACGCCGTTCCGTTACTTGATGACAATTAATCACACTACTAATAATAATAATAATCATAAAATGATCACACTAAAATTGTATTTGAGACGCGATCAGTTGGACTAGTACATCAAACTTTCGCATCTTCTCGAAGAAAAACTTTGTCATGTAGACATAAAAATGGACTGTATTGAAAAACTGGTTGGATGTTACAACATTGAGGCCATTATTTATTCAACTAATCGACTACGCAATACTATCAGCTCGACCAAGGACAGAAGAGTGTTCATAGGATTTCCTATTTCTGTGGATCAGTTGGCATCAGAACTACTGAATGCAGCATCAATACAAGCGTAGCGGCAACCTCATCTAACTGGAGAAGTCCGCCATTGCACCTGATGAAATACGAAGAAATTACTGTCCTATCTAGTTCACAGTACCGTACTTGACACGCACCACTTCATAGAGAAGCCATTGAGATCTATAAGCATCCCAACACTTTCAACAGAAAAAAGTGGGGGTCAACAGAATCAGTACTCAAGAGGACCAAAACTGGTCTAGAGTACAACTCTGATTGACATGTCACCAATAGCATGCTTGTCAACAATGTGGACAATCAAAAAAATCTATGGGCAAAACGGACCAATCAGAGCGACCCAAAAAAAGTGCGGATCAATCAGGGGTTAGCATTTGCATGGACACTTCGCCATCGCTGCTACCACCATCGTCACCGTCAGTCCCACCTTCATTCCCATCATCAGCCCCACCTCAATCCACACTATCAGCCGCATCACACTGTGGAATTATAAATACGAGTGAACATGTAGCGTATCAGTTAGTTTTTGCTCAAACTCTGAGGTATAACCTTCGTTCGTCAACGCATATACCACTGATGATGTCTGCCTCAGTCCAAACATTTGGAACTTCAGGTTCCAAACGTTTTGTATTAATAACTTTCTGGAGGGTGAGAGTTTGTTTCTTTTTTTAAATTTGGTTTCTCTGAAGTTTTTTCTTCCTTGCGTACATCAAAAACCTGCGAAACATATATCTATCATCCCATTCAATCATGTCTCCCTTGAATAAAAAGTCGAGCATTTTTTGAAAATATTCAATCACTATGCCGACTTTCAACGGTTGAAAAAATGTGTATGAAAAATGTAATAGGTGATCATCCTCCGAATACGTAGCATACTCGACGAATTTTCCCATACGGCATCAGCAGCGATTTGGAAAAGCTCTCGAATGATACATTTTTCATTATACGCTGAATGTTCTCCTTGACAAGTGGATGGCGCTTCAATATTTTATCTATTCCTGTCTTCAAGCGTCCCGGAAATGATGAATGTGCTCCGGATATTCTGCATGCGCACAGTACAAAGCTTTTTATCAAACGATTCGATTTAGGCAGGTGCTTATATGCTGGTTTAAGGAATAGCTTTCTTATATCATCCACAACGTCTTCATAATCCAATATACTCACATTTCAGTTCCATTCATGTACATGTATATTCGACGTTCTCTCTCTCATGTCTCTCATAAGCAGTAATAATGGGAACTGCCAGATATATTATTCATTCCCTTCTTTTCTGAAAATGAATGGCAAAAATATGAACGTGATGTGCATTCACAGGCCATCCATATGAGAGAATGAATTTTATGATTCGAAGAAATGTGGTTCAACAGTGGAATCACCCACATACACTCATTATGAATGTAACATTTTGTATATGAGAACAACCGTTTCTGTGATGAATTGAAAAAAATTTGCACATTTTCTGGTGTGGGAAAAGTATCATTTCACGGCTGACATTCCCGTTTCACTTTTTAGAAATCCGGTGATGCCAATTATTGTGAAATTCAATCTCAGCAGAAACAAAAATGTACAAGACTTTGTAAGTGGACGAATTGGCGTGTCGCGTCTTCGAATACTTGAATTGTGGCATAAAGCGAACTCACCGAATTCTTCGCACAAATCCCTGCTTCTGAAAGGGCCCTTTTTTGGAGTGTTCTTTCTTCAGCTTCACTGGATTGTACAACAAAACGGGAAGTTAAACTGAGTTACCAAACACTCGAAGATGGCACAGAGTCTAGAGCACACACGGTGAAATAAGTAATTGCCAAAAAATAGCGACTCACGTTCCTTGTACGTAGCATGAGATCGTAGATAGGTATCTATTGATATGGTGTAGATGGATAAGCATACTTTAATCGAGTTTTGAGCATGCTCCCTTAGGAGTCGCTTCATACCAACAATACTGATACTGATAATAGTAGAAAGTTACAAATAAAGACGCGACATGACGTAAAATATCTATGGCATTTGCATCGTACGACATTTTGAAATAAAAATTGTGAACCGCATTTTACTAAATTCAAAATGAAGCAAAAAATCGTTGTGTATGAAAACGTAGAGTTCTTTATGAAGAAGTTGTGATTAGGTCTCTTCTGACGAGGACTAGAAGCTCCATTTCTATGTAGTGTAATAAACCTTTTGAATCAGTTTTTGATTATTGAAGGAAAAATTTATTGTATATGCATTCTTTTCTTTAAGATGGTTAACATTTTGGAAGTTATCAAAACAAAACACCACTGGAAATAGTCGCCTTGATTGGAAATTGGTTTCACCAGTGATTTTCAAGGTTTTCAAAAGGAATAAAGATCGCTATCCAAAAAGTTAACTATCCAAAAAAGGGGGCTGCAAGCAGCAGAATTGGCACACTCTTAGGCGTTCTTTAACCTTTCGAAGCTTGAAACAGTTGTTGGACTACACTAGTGATGAACTACGATGCATCATATGCAGAGACTCGGACTGTCGGAAGACAGTATGTTTCGCCTCTGGAAAATGATGAAACAGCAGAGCATATACTTTGTGCCTGCCCCGCTGCGGACCGAATGAGGTTTTTAGAGTTTGGCAGAGCCGCTCTCTTACCATCTGACCTGAAAGATCACTCACCATATAAACTAATCGGCTTCGTTAAGAAGCTGGGTCTATTTGGTCGAGTTTGAATAGGTGTGAGCCACAATAAATTCTTACGGGGAGCAGTGGAAAGTCGACTACACCCACTTCTGACCTGACCTAACTGTTTTAAAGAAGAGAAATATGAATTTCATTTTCTCCATCGATTATTCGATTTGTAGGCAAAATTCACAAATATGACAAATTGATGATAGTATAAGAACCATTGAATGCCAGACCTTCATTATTTCATAAAAAAAGTCAGTGTATGACCCTATAATAGGAAGGAAACGATGGACTACTATGAAGTTTGGATTGTCATGGTAACAGGTATCGCAGATGTGAAAACTATTCGACGGATACCTCTAAACTTCAATAAATTTCATCTATACTCAATTTTGAGTATGGAAGCTGTGATAAGTCTGGAATATGACCAACGAAGTCAGCATCACGTGAGATTATTACAATAATAACTCTTCTGAAATTTGCCTCCGACATAAATGAAAATCAATCAAAAAAATGTAGTCCAAGATTCGCATTACCTTGGGTAGTTCTCAACATATCGAAGGAAAAACCATTCAAAAACAATTTTTGAAGGCAATTTTCAGAATAACATGATTTTTATTTGTTTTCTATTTTTTTAAATTGCACCACTATTGCAAAATACACTCAGCACAATCTACATGAAATATTAACAATGTTTAATCATGTTCATATTGTTTTAATGAATGATAGAAATGAAACAAAAGTCGCATATGTGGCATAAAGCAAACTCACAGAGGTCCTGCTTCTGAAAGGGTTCTTTTTCTTTGGGATATTTTTTCTTCAACTCCACTAGGTGCATGATAAGACGACGAAGTTAAGCAAAATTACCAAGCAGTTGGAGATGGCATAAAGTCTACAGCACACATGGCGAAAAAAATTTGCGAGAAAAAATTAAAATTTTGTAACTTCAGTTTTCAATATTAAGGTTTTTTCTGAGCAAATTTGAACATTTGACAGTCTATATTGAGTTATTATATATACAGAATATTTTCCGAAAAAAAAAACATTCTGACTTTCACTTCACATTGTGGAAAAATTCCCAAGAAAGGAAGAAATCAATCACGTTCGAAATACATTTCCCACCAAGATATGCAGATCAAGCATAGAAGTCCCTTTCAGGTACAAACTAAAGTTGAAAAAGTGGTAATTTGAAGTAAATTCATGTAATATTTTTATATCAATCGATTTTCTACACTTGTATAAAGTTCTCCATTATGATTTTCATATTTTTCAGATTGTGGAAGGTGGAAAATACCCTAAGAAGTTCGACAAGAAAAGAAATTTTCTCTCAATATCTCGGTAACTATCAGTAGAACGATGAAATCATTATTTTTTTTCAAGAATCTATTCAAGATATAAAAACTACTTCAGTCATCAAGAATATTTTTAAAAAATAGACTCTTGCTTTGGCAAGTACCTCTTAGAGAGTGTTTTCTTATATTTTCTCCAATAACATCAAGTTTCTATATTACCCCGGAAAAAAAATTGAGTCGACTTCCATCTATTCTCTGGAAAATAAAGGTAGATAATTGACTTGTTTCACAACTCAAAATCACTGTTATGATTATTTTGTTGATAATAAATGAGTTCGATAAATTGGTATCAATGGAAACTCGAATTTTTTCAAATATAAATTCATGTTCAATTGTAAGAGCATGATTACCCCACCCTTTCATTTGTAAAAATGGTGGGAACCAACTCAAAACTATATTTTAGCCTAATTTTATAGATGAGGTTCACGAGAGTAGCTTTACTTTCATTAATTTATATCTGTGATGAATTTCAATATACATCGTTGTGAAATGAACATGAATTATGAAATAAAAACCGATTTTTCAAAAACGTCCAGTTTTTCTCTTGTGAAAAAGTTCATATTTCTGAAATATCGGATTCACCTCTCATTTATATACATGAATGATATGTTATGTGTATGTGATATGTTATGTATATGTGATATGTTATGTGTATATTGCCATATAAAGTGTCGACATAAAAAACATCCTAAATTCAAAAATATCTCATCGGAAAACCTCTAACTTATCGACTTCTTTCACCATTCGGGTCAAACCACATCCCCGATAAATATCTGGAAACTATCTCAATCAGACTTCATATGTTTTTTCTTCTCTTTTGTACGATTCTTTCGTTAATCAAAACTTTAGGATCCTAAACTTTTTCCTTCCTACCATCTGGATTTCGTTATCTGTTCCTGCTTGCTTTCCATAATTCGTAACCAATTTATCAAAGTTCATCTTGCAAACGTCCAGACAAACAACAATACATTTGAAAAATTGCTGCATAAACGTGGCTGTTGTAGCACGAAAGTTGACAGTGGATGATAAACAAAGGCCGAACTCTGAGCAAATATATTACCGGTACGTCTGTAACAAGTTTGAGAGGGAAAAGATATGTCACAGATTTCAAGTTTTCCACATACGAGCACGGCTCCGAAGAGATCAGAACATTCTCGAGGCAGACGATTGAGATAAGCTTTAGCGTTCAGGAAACGGTAAATAGTGTGCTAGATTCGAGTGTAATATATGAGTATTTGCGTTATACACGGTTAGATTCATGCTGTGAGATATTACTCTCACGTAAATTGGTTCAAGAAATGCATACTACCAGTCATATCGATCACCTTATTTGATGCAGAAATTTCAACGGAACCATAATTCATTGTTGACAAGAACGGAATCGCTTCAATAAACAGAAAAGTACGTCAGAAGACTACTTCAACAGCATTACAGATAATGCGGTTGAGGTGTCCATTCGTTCCCTACAAAATCATGAAGTGACAGAGATATGACAGAAAACAAGCAACAATGATGAGTTCAGTCTTCTCTAGATTTCTCCTCTATAACACTTGCTGTTGTGAATACCTACTTGAATGTTGTAAATACGTGTTACTGACTTTTCAGTCCAATTAGTCACAGTAACTATTCGCGGTGAACCTTTCAGTTTGCCCTTCATTACATTTCAGCAGATTCTCTATGGATTTAGCTTTTTATATTTTTCATATTGTAGAAGGTTAAATACCCAAAAACTATTAAGAAATATTGAGTCCTTCACAAAAAATATCTTTCAGAGAACATGAACGCCAACATATTGCATTTCATCAGTTTGGACTCCCATTGTCTAATATGATATAAATTGATTTGAAATCCCTGAAAAAAAATTTAAAAGATTAACTGAAAATGAAAATTTCATTAAACAAAAAACTGAAATTACAAAGAAATAACATACAAGCAACAATCACAAAAATAAAAAATTGAAATAATAATAAAAGCTGAAAATGGAAAAATCAAAAATATTATCACATCAACAACGTAAGTCCTTCCATCAGTTTCATAATGGAGAAGGAAGTCCACAACGAATTGCCTTTCTTAGACGTATTGGTAGAGAGGACAGACACTAAATGAGAAATATCTGTATTTCGATAATCCACTCACACAGGACAGTATCTGAACCTGAAATCCAACCACCATCAATCGACTAAGACAGGAATCATCAAAAATCTACTAGACCGTGCTTTCAGACTCTGTAATACAAAGGAAGGTCTCGAAGAGGAACTAAGCATCATCAAAAAAGACCTTCAACGGGATAGTTATTCTAGAGTGATGGTAGAATAGGCTTCAGCTAGAAGACAGCAAGAGCTCCACAAGGAAGAGAAGCCGCCACAACCAGTACTTGTACTTCCCTACATCAGAGGAATATCGGAAAGGATAAGAAAGATTGAGTTGAAGTATAACATCAGAACCTGCTTCAGATCAGGAAACACTATCCGTAGCAGCCTCACAAAAACTAGGCGATTCCAAAAATTGCATTTACCAGATACCCTGCGAGTGCGGAGAATCATACATCGGTGATTGAAAGTTCGCTTTGCTGAGCACAAGAACCACACACAGCGAGGAGAAACCAGCAAATCCGAAATAGCAGAGCATGCTTGGACTCATCAACATAACATCGAGTGGGCTCAAGCTGAAATCATCCCCAAAGAGGAACACTGGTTTAGGAAAAAACTCAAAGAAGCTTCATATATTGTCCAACAACGCATTTAGTCAAGGTAGCGTAGAGATACGTAACATGTGGAAACCTCTAATCAAGCGAAAAACGACCAACTCCCGCCAAACGGTCATCTTCCACTAAAACCAATGAAGCGGAGGTAGGGAAGAGGGGATAGGTGAAAGCACTCGCATGACTTATAAATAGTCAGATCTCGGAGAAATAAGTCCAGTTATCACCCGAAGACGATTGTGGATACTAACAATCGACACGTCGTGACGTAACGTGGTTTGGAATCTTTTAATTTTATTTTTCATTTTTTGTTAATAATTTTTGTAATTTTTTATTTTTCAGCTTTTATTAATATTTCAGTTATTTATTTTTTTGGTTGTTGCTTGTATATTATTTCTTTGTAATTTCAGTTTTTTGTTCAATAAAATTGTTATTTTCGGTTAATCTTTTTAATTTTTTTTCAGGGATTTCAAGTCAACTTATATTATATTAGACAATGGAAGTCCAAACTGATGGAATACACCATAAAACATTGTCAACCACCTTCAAACAAACCAACGTATCGATTGAAATTTCATCGACAAACTGAAACAGTGCGCGATGTTCCATATCTTAATTTATGAAACAGATAGGTATCTCCATTTCTATAATATTAGCTCATTGCACCAGCTCAACAAAATAAAAATATTGGCGGTCACACAGGGTGTTGAATTTTTTCTGGGCGGATCCCAACTGTGTTTTTTAAATAGCAACCTATATTTTTATCGTTTTTTGGTTTCAACAGAAAATAAAAGATACTTTATGTATATCTTCACTTCGAAAATATTGACGGTTTTCGAGATATTTAGCATGATAGGTTTTTTTCCAATATTCGTCACTCAGAATATTTGAAATTATTGTGCCAAATCCAATTGAATTTTTTTTTAGGTCAAATATTCTACATTGGTAACTCTCTCAAACGATATATCTGAAATCTACCTGTGATATACAGGGTATGAAAAACCGCTTGTCATATATTGTAAATAAAACTTTGCAGAATTTTGCCATTTTAAAAAACAGGGTTGGGATCCGCTCAGAAAAGATTGAACACCCTGTGTGACTGCCAATATTTTTATTTTGTCGGGTTCGAGTAATAAGGTAATATTATAGAAATTCAGATTCCTATCTGTTTCCTAAATAGAAATGTGGAACACCACGCCAGTGTTGCAGGACCCTGTATGATGATATATTTTCTAATGAGGGTGCAACAATGGACTTCCGTTGCAAATCGGCAAATCTCGATACAATCGTTACCTGAAAATAACTATAGACCAGTATATTCAACTACTGGTTCCCCACCTGAGGGTGGGGAACCAGTGGATATCTTCTTGCTCGACCACCTGAGCAAGAAGATATTTATCGTGGAGTTTTCAGCTCCTGGCGAGACGAATATCGTCCGAAAAAAGGAGGAAAGACGGATAAAATATCGAGATTTTCTCTTCGAATTCCGCAGACTCTATCCAGACTACTCTGTTGTGATGGTTGTTCTGATTATTAGAGTCCTTGGTGGGAAGATGCCCTCTTTACTCTCGAATCTTAAGGAGGCCCTAGATGGTCAGTCATTTTGATCAAAAGCTTGAGTCAATCGATTGACTCAAGCGTGAGTGACGGTGTAGGAACCTGTTTGATGCTTGAAGCGAAGCTTAATGGTGATTGATAGAAAGTTTTAATGACTCAAGCGGTTGAAGGAGAGGGTTGACCGTCTAGGGAAATTTTCGTCAAGCATTGCGTCAGTCACTAGGTGAATATCATGGCGTCCGCTACGAAAGTGAGCTTCCCGAAAACTCTGAGCGGGAATTCATTAATCTTTTGATTGAATTATATCACGATTGTCCGGAATTATGAAAAGTGAAGAGCGAGGACTATAACAACAAAAACAAGACCACTGTCGTTTCTTTTTCTGTTGTTTTTTCCGCTTGAGGAAAACCAATGTGAGGGAGAGGAAGACCAAATCCGTGTTCGAAACCATTGCTCACCGAAATGAAACAC
>WOGO01001270.1:0-18723 GCA_015342085.1 Leptinotarsa defecta | reverse complement strand
ATGGATATGATATACTTGTGGCGCGTCACGACACACCACGACACAATAATATTCAATAATAATATTCAAGAAAATGAGTCTCCACTTTAGGTTTTTTATGGATATTATATTCATTTGGAAAATTCGTTGCGAGAAGTTAATTCTCTGAGAATCCCGTTCTCCAAATGAAAAAGTTCTCGAAAAGTATAGTTCGAGGTGTATTGACTGAACCTCGACGTGATCTGCAGCTATAGTTTGACGCATACTTCTGACATATAGCCTTCGATATTAGATGTTCCAAAATATAAAGGTTGCTCATCATCTTTCGCTCTCCCATAACGGGGTTCGGCTCTTTTCCGACTAGAATCTAGTACCCCCAGGATATAGGGGTGAGCAATAGTCTAAAGAAGATCGAATCTGAGCTCTTTCAAACTGTCACCAACCGTCCAGCACGAAATGGTGTTTTCCAAGTTACTGAAAAGCTATTTTAGCAAATTGATTATACCAAGAAATTTTGATAGTCAACACGCAATCAGCAGATTTCAAATTGACATCACTGAGTCGGGTTATGTAACACATATTCGCAGTGAAAAAACAGAAGTCTGAGTTTTCGTAGCATCGAAGCCGAACTGCCTCCAGATTACTATGTGCTGTGTATTGAATTCCTGGTCTTTCCCAAACGGATATTGGTATTTAATGAATCTAGTATTGGGGATAATAATCCGTAATGGTCACCAGCTTTGATGGTAAAGGTACCCGCGAGAGAACCATTGATATCACTCATAAATGACCTCACCTGTAGTTATCTGGGAAAATTGTCTTATCCTTTTTGGCTTAGCGGTCTTCCAACAAAAGGGAAAACCTTCTTTTGTAGAGCTCCCAAAGCACTTTCGCCAGTATATTGTCGAATTTTTCAGATACAGTGATAGGTACATCATCAAGGCCAGAAGCTTTGTTGATGTTGATCTGTTTCAAAGTTCATTCAATCAGAAACTGTCGAAAAGAAATTCTCGGCATCATGGAAATAGTGGGTATTTTTTCTGCAAACCAACTATGGAGTGGGGTGCAAATTGTTCGGCAAGTGAAAGTGCAGTATTCTTTCTTGGCTAAAAATGTTCAATTACACTTACACACTTTGCAAAGTCAGTTTGTTGGTGAATGAAGCTCATAGAATAATTACTGGTCATTCGACTTCACTTTTTACCTTACCCTACCTCACTTTGAAGTATTTTTAGGGGCCATTTGAAATTTATAGGGTTGTATTTCAAGCACATTTTAATTCAAGTAATTTTCTAAATTCAAAAGTAAACTCTTTCGAAATAAGTTGTCTCTCTGATCAAAGAATGTGTTCATTCAAAGTTTCAAAATTGTCATCCGGTGTGTGGAACTTATCAATCCCAAGGAAGTGTGATAACCAATTATCTCTTAGCCTGTTTTGCGTTACCCTTGAATTTTTGAAAAGTGACAACCATAGAATGGTCGTTTACGTACTTCTAAGGATTAAGAATGTTAACAATTATAGAATTGAAACAACTTTGCCAGTTTTGAAAACATCAGATTTATAACTTTTCTCCAGTCTTTTATTCAAATAAAAATACCAATTCACACTTCTTTCTGATCATTCATGTGCTATCCACTTACGTTTGTAAATAATACAGTAAAAACAATTCAACATCAGTTTCATGGTGTCCAATTGATAATGTTGTCACTTCTTCAATGTTTTCTTAGATAATTCGATGGAGATATTTGACCTTTCAGTTCGATTATTGTTCAGCGACACCCATCAATTGAAAAACTTATCACATAACCATAAATAATAACACATAACTTGTTCAGTCGAAAGTTGCTACTGGTTCTTCCTTCGAAATATAAAATTTAGTTACTGAATTGAATTCAATTATTAGTAGTCAGGCCATCTTTCTCATCTTTCGCTAAGAGACGGTTTCTAACTAATGTTGTCAGGTGTCGAAAGATAAAATTACGATCTTAAACAAGTTTCGAAATTCAATTCAAGTCTTCAGTGGTGATGATAACAGTGAAAACGGTTCGAAAAACTAAGCACTATAAACACTCGAATATAAAAATAAATGAACGTGGATTGTTTTTATATTTATAATAAAAATCTGATGATATTGAGAAACCGTTCCAGACGCTGGCTGGCTATAAGTGAACAAAGTGATTACCCCAGCTGTTATACAGGGTATGAATGGTACTTACGTTGAGGATCCAATTTGTGAAATGTAATATTGTGGATCAATGGTGAGCGAGATATGGTGCTTTGTGATCAGCATACGCAACATTTAGCGGTCAGTTAACGACATCGTAAACAATGTTATTGTTAGCGAACTGTGGCTATATACCGTATAATAGATCTACGAGAAGTGCTTTTTCCTACATATTTTGAAAGGAGCACGTGGTACGTATTGATGCTAGATACAAGTTATAGCATCCAACGAATTGCAATGTGTCAGATGCGAATACAAAATGAATATTTACGTTGAGTTTAAACTCAACTATTGTCGAAGGCTAAATGAAGTATACTCATGGTGAAAAGTTCGGAATTTTTTTTTCAATTTGACTTCATTTCAAATCGTACAATTAGTTCAAATGATTATATCAATCAATCAATCAATCAATCAATCAATTTATTCATTGTAAATGAAACATTACAACGTCATTATTTCCTTGGTATTAAAATTAAAATACATATACACAGAGATGCACAGATCAAAATAAAATAAATATATACAAAATTATGATGCACATGTAAACCTACAAGAGATGTAGTACATGTATTATTCATTTATAAAATCTTCTATTGTAGGAATCATTCTGAATAGTATTTTCTTCTACAATGAAACGTGAATTCAAAAAATTGATGAGAGCTAAATTTTTATCAATTTTGATTGCAGTAATATTCATCAAATTTCTCTCCAGAACGGTAGTAATCATCATGTGATAACTCTGATAAACCGAAACGGTACCTTACGAATTTGTCTAATTTTCTAAATGAAGAATAGTTCTATAGTTATTTTACGATGATTCATTGCTAAGTACTACAATGAAAACACCCGAATATATATATAGAATTATAGGAAAAATGACTTCAGCTTCACCATCGAGTAGGCATTTGTCCCTACGTAGTTTAACATGTTTGTAGTTCTGTGAAGACCATTATGCTTTGAGTTTTGATATATTTCATTTTTTAATCAAAACTCAATTATTCTCAATTTTTCAAAAACTAGAGTTAGAATTTTGAGATGAGAAAGAAATTAACGAAAGTTGACTAACAATTTAATTTACTCAAATCTTACAAAAACCCATGATTACTATTGTATTCACTATTGGTTGCACAAATAACAATAGATTATTTATGTAACTCCATATTTTCACATTTCACGTAGTTCACATACAATTCAGGAGAACAGAAGTTACTGTTGCGAAGAAAATGATTACCGTGAAACAACCAATTCTTTCTTGTCTCAATAAATCCTTTTCATCTTGGAAACATTTTTTACGATGGTTTTTCGACTATTTGTGAGTAAATTCGAAGGAAATGCATGGAAATAATTATGAAATAATGTTTTTCAAATAACGAGCGATGAAGTTCACAAGCAAATGACATGTAGTCTCGTTGGTGTACGTTGTCATGTGACTTAAGAATGATTTAATTAAATTTTTAATATTATTAATAACTTAAATTCTTCAAAAATAAAAAATACTCTGTTTCTCTGAAAAATATATTTTTCATAAAAATTCAACATCCCCTGTTAGAAGTATTATTTACAAGATTTTTCACCAAATTTTTTTCACAAAATGAGAACACATAGAATGGTATTCCTCCCTAGAAACGGTAGTACAATTGTCTTTTATATATTTAACTATATAGTAATTATTTCCTCAAGCAAACCTTGGCAATATAACAACTAGCCGTGCTTCCATTTATTATAAAACTTGTATAGCCAGAAATTATTGTAAGTAAATAGGTTTCAGTTTCTAAAATACTGAATTTAATGTTATATTCAAATTCGGGAACTAGGAACAAATGAACAATTGAATGTATATGTAATGATATGTAAAATTCCCCTCGGGTTTTCAGTTCTGGTTCATAGAACCTAATACACCAATTGAAATATTATGTTATATTTTTGGAAGTCTATGTTGACAAGTCACAAATTACCGTTTCAATAATGACGGGATATATCACAAATTTATGACTAGTAGAGACCATAAAATATTCCTAAAAAAAATTAATTATTAATGGAGATTGAAATTGAAGTCGTGACTTGAAAATCTGGATTTTGTTCTCTCTAATTGAATGTTTTTGTTTAGAACTGGCAACTACACGTTATACCTACTAGTGCCTACTATGTAGATTTTATATATTCTGACTAATGGTATGCTTTTGAGCCATGCATTATAAATTTATCAGATTTCTCTTTTCCAGATAATTTTTTATTGAATTTAATTATATTTTTCACCGTCTAAGCAACTCGAAAATTCTCTCAAACGATTGATTTATCATTTTCATCCGATCTGTGTGAATAATTATAATATAATATATGATATGATATATATGATTTGATATGATATGATATATGATATGATATGATATGATATGATATGATATTATATGATATGATCTAATAGCTTTTCGCTGCCGTTCATTAAGAATGCTGAGATATTTAAAACTAAGCAACGGATTTTGATGCGGGTTTTATAATAGATACCTAAAGTGATTCAATAGGAAGATTTAAATGTATATAACATAGTAGGGAAACATTGATAATTTTAGAGGTTTCTAATGTGATGTCGTAAATAAACCCGTTTCATTGCGCTTACATTGCAAACGTTGGCTGAACCCTACAAGATAGATCAAAAAATGTTGTACAGTATGGTCTACAAAAAGTCTACGATGATATAAATCTATCTTTTAGGGATAACCCACAATAACCAATTTTTTGATTATCGAGAAATAATGGCTTACCTATTCAAGAAACGATTTGAACCAATTCAGCACTAATCCCAATCCAAATAAGAACTTCACATATATTGTACATTCAATATAGATCAATATGGCCCTTCACAGCATGTAATTTAAGTGAATATTTTCGACGATATTACAGATTTTAAATGCAAGGGCATAGCGGTTGCGGCGGTTCACGCTGGGGGGCCGGCGGCGCGTGCCTATAAATAGCGTGTCGAAAGCTGTGCCTTATAGCATTTCATGATTACTAGCGATCGCACGTGTTTATATGTATATTTAGTATCAGGATTGCACCGGTGCGGATCCGGAACTGGTCGCTAGCATAATTTAATAATATAATATAATCTGTGAAAAACATTTTTTCGGTATCCAGCTATACACTCCTGTAAACGATAATCCTCAAAAGTGAAAACTTGTACTAGTTAAGGATTAACGAGGACTTACCTTTCAACGTGAGACTCCTAGCACGGAAACCGAATATATAAGATAACTTAATATAATATAATATTTAATAAACAGTTTTATAGATGGAGTGAATCGATTAAAATGAAAAATAATAATAACAATAGTGTTGTGAAAGTATTAAATTGTAAATATATATCTGCATAATATTTAGAAAACATTTCCACAATGTGCTTCTTATTTGATACTTTTGAGACATTGGCATATCTTCAGGACAGAATGATACCTCGTCATATTTTTGCAGAGTTGTTCATTTTCTTGTTGTTTTGCAATACATATATCACCCGTATAATATAAATTTCTCAATTCCCTCGTGCACGACAGGAAATGCGCGCCTTTGCAACGGATTATTCATTACATGTGTTCGGATGTTATAATGAATGATCGTTTATCGAGCTATATCGTTACATCAGTGGATTACAACACCTTCGCCTTAGTCACACCGATAATTGTGCAAGTTTAATTTAAGGTTACGACGATCGTAAAGTTAAAGATGACCGTTTTTGCCAATTATGCAACGATAGGGGGTATTATCTCTATAATTTCCAATCGCAAGTTTTTTTGCAAAAGACAAGGATCAATTTTCAATCCATTTATGGGAATTGGAGGCTGAAATTGGTCCGTGAGAGAACTTTACCAGGGATGACCAAAAAGTTTTCTTCCGAATATCCTATTTTATCATCCTATCCTATCTTATATAAAAAGTAGAGTGTAGTAGATTGTTCGACACTAGACAATAATCAGATACCTGCTATAGTTGTGGATATAGTTTGTTACGAATGAAATCACATTTTTTTGTCTGATGGGATTTCCGAAAATGGGTATGTTTCCTCTGCACACAACAGAGACAACAGTGTCTCATTAACATCTCTCTTGTAATTGTGACATAGTCAAAACCTAGCATCAATATCATTTCTTTGACCATTGCCAATAATTTAAGAGTTATATATGTCAAATCTCACAAAGAATTAGAATTAATAGATGATTTCGAATTCTCTATAATATATATTTTTTCAATTATCTTTCATTTTGTATAATTTAAATTTAGAAAAATATCGATTTTTTCAGATTGTTTTAACTCATAGTCACTATGTGTTTACAATTGGCGTTATCTTGGAGGTCACGTTCCATTTTCTTGTTGATATTTTGAATGACCGGAGTGAATTCAAATTTGAGTTTGTTAGACGTATTCTTGTCGTTTTACAAAATCTTCACCTTAGTCACATCGATAATTGTGAAAGTTCAATTTGAGCTCTCCATCCACAAATTATTAGCGTAAATTTCCGCTTTTCACATAAGTCCCTAGGCAAGTTAATATTTCTGTCCTGTATCTGCGACTGTATACACCTGCACCAAAACCTGGAGGTGTTTTCGATTCAGTTGTGAACCGGCATCTCTAGATAGCTATCTGCTATCTGCTCTAAGATAGTTCCTATTTCCGGAGTATCAAATCCTCTCTACTCGGAAACAGGACTGTATAAGGTGATTAGTACTTGACAGTTGGAGGCGTTCATTCCAAGATTATTCCCAGTTTCAGCCACTAGTCTTCTACGCACCACATGAACCTGTTTTAGGCACATTGCAATATTCGCTGTTCTATATGTTGTCCGTCCAACGTTTTTTGAAGATATGGATAGAAGGCAAGTAGATTTAGAATAATTTCCATGGCCGCTGACGTTATGGTACCTAGCATAGCCAGTCTGTCTCTGTATACACTAGAGAGCTTCGTCTCAGCCGTTTGCTAAGCTATCGACCACCATGCAATTGCTCTTGACACGAACATTAGTCTGATAATCATCACATTTATCCATTGGATTTCTTTGAGGCCTGAACCCTAAGATTTTCCGTAATTCATTCCACATGTCCATAGAGACAGTCTGGCTTTGTGTAAAATTTTTTCCAAGTGAGTGTTCCGGATGAGTTTTTCAAAAACGATAATACCTAGATATTTCCTTTCGTTGCAGTTGGAGTATCCTCACCACTGAAGAGAAGTAGAGTTGAAACATCCAGGTTCCTCTTCTTGATGAAGGAAACTGTCACAGTTTTTTTTGGGGTTTACAGACATCTGCTCCCTCTGTCACCAACTGTGAACAGAGTCCAGCATTCTTTGGAGAATATCATTATTTTGTATGATTTTGAGTCACTTTGTTTCAAAGTTAATACCTAGTGGCGATTGTTTAAAGCAATCTACGGTAATATCTAACCGAGACACTTTTTTTCTCTTCTATATTTCTGATATTTTCTTGACATTTTTCGATAAGATTCATTATATGTCTGTCTTCATTTTGGAATTACTCTGCCAGTTTCTATAATTACTGTACTAATCGCTTGATGGGTATTGAAACCAGGTCTAGTACACTTTACAGTGTAATTTTCATGTGTTGAATTAAATCCATATATACTACAATACATTCGTGATCCTCGAATATGCAGTACAAAGCGATGACACTGATTTCCACTTGTTTAATGCACTAAGTATCCGCAGTGCAGTCTTTCCGGAACAATATCTGGAATATCTATAAACTCGGTTAGATTATTCCGCCATTATAGTGCTTTAATAGAATCCAGAAACTCCGATTGAACAGAAGCCGCACAAAATATTTGAGGAAAATCCTTATTGCTTTCTGGAGGATAATTACAAAGTGAATCACATTGACTTTGTAATACCTACAGATTTATTCTCCATTCATTGCCAGTTGGATTCACATTCAACCATTCATCATGAATACAATTTGCATAGTGTTTGGAAATCTGTCAATTTTTTAATGTTCAAATATTTTCATGGGAACATTATATTGATGAATTTTTGTTTCAAATTTTTTTCTTCAGGATTTTTTTCGAGAGTTTTTCTATCGAAATAAAGGATTTAGAATATATTCAAATGTTGTTTTTTTATTACCAATATTTTTGTTAAAATTGTCATCTAATTTGTAATTTTTTCCGTAGGTACGAACAATTGAAAATGCCTTGTAAACTAGGTAACTTATGGTTCTTATGAATCAGAGTTAACTAGTTAACCACTGTTGTTCGCATTAGAATTTGTGTAATTTTTTTCCAAAAAACAGTTTTCTAACAGTTAGATTCGTAGTGCAGGCGATCTATCGTATGACTTGTTTTCTTTTAAATTAATATTTATTTTCTATTAAATGATGGTCATCTTCACATCAGTGCCTATAAATGGTAATTTATTTTCATTTGTGAATGATGAAGTGTTTTCGAGAATGCAACCATTTCGCTATCTCAGTGGTTCAATATTACGAAGACGTTATTGCGTATCTCATCCAGAAGTATGACTTACTTCGATGGACAACTTTTAGAACATCTTGAATATGCTTGTTAGGATAAGTAATAGTGACTGACCATTGACAGTTCATCAATGCATTAATTAAAAATGAGTCTTTGATTTCAATGGTAAATTCTGTTTGGTTTAATTTCGAATACAACGTGTCTCTGGATAATCTGAGAGCTTTTTTTGTGTGGAAGATTGATGCCCAACCCTTCCACGTTATGTTTTCACATATAACGGACTTGAATTTACACAAAACTCAAAAATATAACTTTTTCCCATTGATAACCAAGTCGGACATTGATTCTTATTCTTGAAATTTTCATTAGTGAACTCCTAAATACTTCAGAATGTAAGTTGTGTTTTACGTACCTGAGAAGTTACTTCTGCTGTTATTTGATCCGTTTCATATGTGATAGATTCAGATGCAGCGCACCTCTTCTCCTAGCTGATCTTTCCTTTCAATCCCCTTATCATCTATGAACAGCCTCTCATCTGGTCGTAGTGGTTACCAACACGTAGTGACCAGGGTTCCTTGACCGCCATCCCCAACCCAATAACGTTGCAAACTTGCGTGAAATTGATTGAAGGTCGTCCTTCGAACGTCGATTCTCAAAGCTGCAGACCCGAAACCACTTAAAAGCGATCCCTCTTCTATCAAAGTTCGAACCTAATAATTACCGGTCTTTGGAGAATAGGGTCGCATCAATCCTGCATCCTTCCTATCCCACATATTAGACACGTCTGCTCCTGATTTATTATGTTCCAATCGTTCCTGTTACGTTCGCGTGGTTTCTCTTTTCGGCTGTTTCGGTATTTTATTTTCGTAGATGCCTGTACGCAGTCAGAACAGCAAAAGTTACGCTCAACTGACTAGAAATAGAAGTTGGAGTTTCCCAGAACATGAGTTAGTGTGTTCATGCATTCAAGAGTTTTGAATCATAAGTTTCATGAGGTATTAGCATCAATGTTTTTTTGGAGGTAACGTAGTGTGTCATCAGTAATTGTATATTGAAAATTTGTTCTTTTGGCAAAAAAAAAGTTAATCGTTGGTAATGTAATGGATGATATCGGATAAGGATTTCATTTGAACCACATGTATTTTTCCTGAGTTGTCTACTCTATTCATTTGTCTTTAGTCATCTATAGATGATGTCTGTAGTATCCAGTTTTGGAATTTATTTGCATTATTCTTATTGCATTCATATTGTCGTTTATATATAACGAAGGATTTTGTTAGCAAAACATTTATTGGATAACCTATCCTAACCTATATTCATTACTTCACCAAAGGTTCCAAACAGTGCATCACAAGTAAATCATTTATTGTTTCTGAATTGGTTACCTTGTGTATTTGTCATTGATGTCAGTTTTCATATGTAGTTGATGTTCATATTATCCATTATTTCTAAGTTATATTTACCGTTTTTATTGTATTCATTTTACAATCGGTTTTCTCAATATTTAGTATCGTCTATTGTTATGTAAAATTCATAAGCATGTTCCGAATGTTAGATCATTCAGAAGTTTTATGGGTTCTTGGAAAAAGCGAATCTCAATTCACCACAATTTATTTAAATATTTGAATTCGGATGTTCTTGTAACTGGCACAATATTTTGAAAACTATAATTGTATAATTTGCTTTTCTTCGCAATTATTGTCTCTATATTGATGTCTTTTTACATTTCTACGGCATTGACTTTTGTCAAAAATGCCATGTTTGAACTGAATTTTCAGAACAAGTGCTTGAGATTTTATAGTAATTATAAAACAAAAAATGACGTTCTAAATTGATATATGGAAAAATATTCTATCGGGCGGCATTTTTTGAGAAAAATATTGATGAAATAATGAATGACATTCAGGGACGATATACTAGTTCTTGCTTGTAATATCACGAAACAGCATCAGCTATCTTGAGATTTCAGTTTAATATAATTTTCAATTCAAATTTTAAATTCAGAGATATGCAGAATTTTTACATCATGTCGCAGGAAAAATTACTATTTATGTGTTGCAAAGTTATTTCTCTTCAAATTCCAACCTGTATGATTTGATTTTTTGTGATCTATTTAAACATTCTTGATAGAGAGTACGTGAGTAATAACCAGCTTCACTGATCTATGACGAATCGTGTTGCTTGATTACTAACAAGGTATAACAATTTTATCAGGCTATAGAAAGGGAAATGACATTTTTATTGAATCATAATTGTTGACCATCAAGATTCTCGAGAAAAGCCTTCAACTTGTGTACTTGATCCGGAAAGTTTTCTATCTCATTAATTGTGTCGCCAACTTGTATACATACGTTCAGTGTGAAGCATGCACAAAATTTCATTAACAGACACACTTTCTTGAATTACTCAGGAGAGTGACTGGACTTTGGATCAATTGTCTACCAATTGACTTTTTGATGTGAAACATCTATAGCCGCACGTAAAATCGTGGCGAAGGGTTGTCATGCGCAAGCGACTGTGCGATACTCTTCCCACTGGTTCGACTTTGCGCTATCTCTTTCTCCACACTAAGATCGGATACATATAAGGGAGACAGTTGTATTTACTACAGTATACATAACAGTGTTTTACTAAATGAATAATTTTTAAAAATAATTGAAAATAAAATATGTCTGGCAGTGATGAAAATCCATATTAAAACTAATTAATAGATTTTGTTGTATGATTTTCACTATAAAAGGTTTAACAAAAATCGTGACACGTGTTTCGCTATACAATAGCTTTCTCAAGCGTAAAATTTACGCTTGAAAAAGCTGTTGTGATTTCTACTAGACAGTGATTATTAATTGATTACGATTGTGAAATAATCATTCAGATATTCGATAAATAACCTTTCTGTGAACCAAATTGAAGAATGCAGTCGTTTAAGGAGAGCCATATCACCCATTTGAGTATTTTTTACATTCTCGATCGATGTAGTGGATCAACAGGTGGTTAATGATTGGATGGTCATTGAGTTTATGCCTTAATATGTCAGATTTTCGAATTTCTCAAGTAAAAGTCGGTATACGGAAAGTTGTGAATGATTTCGATGAATCGAGTTTTTCACCTTGTTGCTATATCGTTTTGAGAAAACAATATGAAATAGTCTCACGTATATCACGTAAGAAAACTTATTCTTGATCAATTACATCGTAACGACCAGTTTTTCGAGCTCCTCGCCAAATATGGCGTTAGCGGCCTCAAACGTAAACCTTGCCCTACAAAAACAGATCATATTGCCAACTGGTACCGTTTTCAAAAGTATTTACGTCTCGATTCCGTATAGTCGAACGTATATGGAAATTTCTCATTATTTTCGACTTCCCCGATATGTATCTCAAAATACATCTTGGAAATTAATGATTGCTTGAACCATTACCTAATGAAATCGGTTTTAGTTTTATTCAAAAAACTGTTACCCAACATTTCTTGTACAGACAGTATATCTGTTCAATATATTGAACAACACTGAGATTTTGTGATATTTTCGCGTGTTACAGTGCACTGACGATTATGACGATTATGAGTAATTATTCATAATAATCAGTTAACAATTCAAAGAACCAGTTCATTAAATCTTGCGACTGTTTGGGAACCCCACTATTGGAAAAAGAATTTCAACAAATTTCAATTCTAATTAGTCATTGGGTAATTCTTAATTTTTGAACATCTGATTTATATTTTATCCTCTTGATTGGGTTTATTACACCCATTTGAAAGATGGTTTACAAATGTGAAATTTATATTTCCATTTGAAAAGAGTGTCCATTGTCTTTTATCCCTTTGAAAAATATTGCCCCCGTTCAACCAATATGAAAAAAACATTAGTTTGTATAGTAATCTGTCTTACCTTGTAAGCATATGATCGAAACACCAAAACATATAATCTCAGGAGACGTGATACTAAATATAAAGTTGGTGACAGGGTTCTAAAGAGAAATTATGTTATATCTAAAGTCTAAAGCATAAAATGCATTTTCTGCAAAATTTGCTTCCAAATATGTCCCGTGTATTGTTGATAAATTCTTATCTCCTCTAGTTTATTCCTTAAAGGGTATTGATGGTTCTAACGTAGGTAATTGGTATGTAAAAGGCATGAAGTTGGACCCAGCTTATTACTCAAATCCAGAGACGGATCAGAATTCAGATGAGGAATTGCCTTAACTACTTCTCCACTTACCTATTCATCAATAACTTTAATTTTTTTATTAAATATCTGGCCACCAGTGTTTTCAAGCTCAGTTTCTCACTTTTGAAAAATTTATCAGTCAGTTTGAGAAAACATGGAAAAACAGTAGTTTTTATTTTAAATAGTTGCTAATATTACCTTTCTGAAACTTATCTTTTGATAACTCCTGTGGGAAAATCTGTTCATAAGAAAGGTTAATATTAATTGACAATGAGATTCTGATAAGACAGTTTTTTTCTTGATAAATTTGAAGAAATTGTCCAGATCTGAAATAATTGAAATTTCTACTATTTTTTTTCAAATCCCATACCATTGTCTTACTATCTTGAACAGAATATCTTTATAGAAGTTGAATGTGATATCTTTCTGTCTACTTTTAATGAAACATGCGTTTTCATTGCTATCTCAGACAAAGTAACTTTAGGGAAGTTGAACTTTACTATCTTTCTGTCTACCTATCTCTCAATGGAATATTTAAAATCATTGATAAATCTGACATAATATATTTGTTTTTATCTTGGAGGCAAAAAGTGATTTAGGATTGTTAGATTATTACCTTGACTGTTGAATTTTGCTTTATTAGCTCTGTGAGTTGGGGCTTTAGAATTTGCTCACCGTTGTATAACCAGACGTCAAGTAGAAGTCTTGAAACTGGCCACTTTTAAAGAGAACAACATTTTTTCTCAACTAATAATGGAAGTATATCAATGTACCTTGTTATCTAACATCTTTATCTGACATTTACAGTAACTATCTTTATTATTTTATCTTATGCATTGAGATTGTTAGTGTAGGTGTATCATCAGAGATGTCTTATCTTTATCTTGACTTCATCTTGTCATTATCTTATCTTTATCTATTTTTGGCAAGACATAAGTTTTTTTGATACAGTTCTTTATGGAAGAAATTATCTTTTGAATAAATCCTTTGGTAAATTTGATAAATTTTGGGTTTATTACTGTACATGATATGCCTGACTATTAATTGCTTGCATTGATTCAACTATATCTAATAGAGGTATATTTTGCTTGGGTAATTTCAACGATCTTAGATTTTTATGGATGACATTTATCCATATATTCAGAAGAGTCTTGGAAAACTGGTTGCCTGCTTCAAAATGTATGCTGAATATTTCAAGTACCGTTTCGCCTGAATACTTAGTGCCCAGCCTTTCCAATCGAATCACAGCGTTTTCTGAAGATTTCTTTCATATTACAGTTATTTATCCAAATAATCTGGTAGTGATTATAGGGATTCATTATGTGATTTATTTAGTTTTGGTAGTAGTTAAAGGGACTCATTTTGGTGGGTGCGAGTACCGCTCAGATGCGACAGCTAGTTTGCTAGCGGGATCTTTGGAAGGGTGAAATTTGGGGGGTGTTGTCAGGATAGCGTGGAGGTCTAGTCCGGTCAGCGTGTGAAGCCCGCCCAAGAGCGATCTGGCAATCCTACTGGGGGATCCTGAGCTCCATGGATCTGTCGTAGTTGAGGACTTGCTCGCAGTACCAGAAAAGAAATCAGATTATCCCGCAATTCAATTTTCTTGGTTTTAGTGGAACATAAGTTCTACTATTTCAGTATGTTGCACTATAGCCCACACCAGTTGAAGGTGACAACTGGCATTTTTTTTTTGTTTTATATATATTTTGTTTTTTGTTTCACCTAGGGTGTAGCTAGTGATGGTTGTCCGGGTTTTGGATTCGGAATAGCCGTTGATTGTTTCAGGGAATCTGGAGGCGAGTGGTTGTAGATGTTCATTCACCGGCGCAGCAAACAACATCTTGCAGCGATAAGAGCATCTTGACTGGATTCTCTGTGAGGACTCCGGCTGTGCTGTGTTCTGAGTAAGGAAATTGTCATTATCTGGACCCTATTATTTCTTCACTCAAACTGTGATAATACAGTGAGTTAGAAGCTTCAGTTATGTGAATGCTTCAATTTACACACATATTTAGTTTCCTTAAATGAATACTTCTCCTTTGAAAATTTTCTTATTCCTATAATCATCAATGGTGTTGGTTAGGACATTTCATTATTATCTTTGTAATCTTTGCCGCAGAAAAAAATCAAACATTTGTTTGAATTTTTTTTTGGTGGCGTTACGGGGATGTGTAACGATATATTCGTTACCGTCTTTTCATTGTATTCAGACACGATAAAATGTGACATCTATGAATTCCATGTAACCGATATTGGCAAATGTTCCTCCTAGCATAAGCCATCTTTGGTAAGGAAAGGTAAGGAGAGAAGATGAAGGAGGAATTTTTAAGAAAGGGAGAAGTCTCTCGTAGAGTTGAGAAGGTAGAGCTCGATAGTTGGAGTTTAGTTTTTTTGGATGTGAAAGTAATGATGCTGATTCAGAAAAATCTGAATATTTCATGGTGATCACTGTGAATTTAAACCCATGCTATCTATTTTACATTCGTTGATGAATTGGGGTTTCCTCGGATGCAAGAATTGAAGTCTTGAGATTTTCTGCTGAGAAAAGGTGACCCTCCTTCCAGGTGTGGAAAATCCCTGAAATTAGTGTGAGGGGTCATTGGCGATTTTGACGAGAAGTCCTGGGATTTCTATCTGATTGCTGATCACAGTGGTTGAAAATAAAATAAAACTGTAAGTCACAATCCACATTTTTGCTTCATCATTCGGGAAGCTCCACTCTGCCGCTGAATTCAGATCCGAGCAAGGGACCTGTCTCTTGGTTGAACAAATCTCCGGTTCATAGATCGAGATATAACCAATCTTTCCTCATTATCTATATATTTGTAGATTGGTTACAGACTTCAAGTGAATTAAGGTTATAATCCCATTTTCTAATTTAAATGATTTAGTGAATTTTTTAGTGATCATTTTTTGTATAAGATTATTTATTTGCTTATACATGTTGACTCCTGAAATCAAGGTTGAATTTTTCTATATAAACCATTGATGCATCAATACAAGAGTAATATAAGTGAGAGTAATTGTTGTGAATATTATTCAATGTATCTATGAATGAATATTTATGTGAAACCATCTTATTAACAGGGTCAATCTTTGATTTTTTTTTTGTAAATATATGTATTAATTTTTGTGAATATATGATTTTCTTGCTCACCTGATCACAGAAAGAAGTTTTCATTACTATCTTCGTAATGGTATTTTGAATTTTTTTTCTCCATCATGCTGGCTCCCAGCCATTCATATATTTAACATTCATATTTTTACTTTCTTGACATATTAAAAATGGGAAACTAGTAAAGTTATCCAAAGAATTCACACCGTTCTCTACTGACTAGCCTGGGCATTCAAAGTAGCCCCGACTACGTTACAATGTAATATATTGAAGCAGAAAAATGTTTGCATTTGCCGCTTTGGTTGTAAACGCATAAACTTTACTCCGGTGACAACCCGAGAATTATTTATCTGTAATAAATAGATGAAATCGTTAATAGATATAATTTAAGTACCGTAGAATACTAAAATAGGGTGTTAAGGTCACCGATGTTTGACGAATGATATTTGCTCGTATTAAATAACTATTGCCATTAGTTCTTAGTTTTTTAAAATTCCTTACGTGTTCAGCTAAAACCATTTTTTCCCTTTCAGCATAGTTTGAGGCTGGAAACTTATTTCATATTTTACGCTCTCAAAACCAGTTTTTATAATGACATCCATGTTCCCTTCAATTGTTTCAACAAATATCTATAAAAACATTGTGTTTTCATAGATATTCATCTATTTTATTACAAAAAACATTATGCACTTGTCATTCACTGTTTGACATACTCCCCTTTTGTTGCGTTTACATGGTGGCGCTGGTGTCGTGCACGTTCCGAATATTACTTTTACCTTTTCTATGAATTATTTCATAGTCATATTGTTGCAATTTTGTGGCTCAACGAGCAAGTCAAACTGTAGCAATTTGAAGCCTATTCAATCAAATCAAACTGTTATGGTCTATAATGACGGTAAATCTAGAACTTTTCACAGATTTCCTTAACTTTTCGATGGCCAAAAGAACTGCCAAACACTCACGTTCTGAGGTGGTATATGTTCTTTCAAGACAAGTTAATGATCGCGACAGGTAACAAATAGCCTTTCACCATCCGGTTGCCTTTGACTTGAAACGGCTCCAAGACCAAATCCGGATGAATCTGTTTGAATAATGAATGGTGAACTGAAATCGTGCATGAGAGAATTGAATCACTGATCAAGTGTTCTTTCAGTTTTTGAAATGCACAACCACATTCATCAGCCCACACGAAAGATTTATTATTTTCCAATAAGATAGGAGCGAATAAGGTAGAAAAATTGAGCATGAAACGTCTACACTATGAGGCTTATCCCAAAAAAGGATGGACATCTGAAACATTTTTTGGGACTGACAGAATAATGATAGCCTCAACTTGTTCAGCGTCTACCCGTTAACTGTTTGAATCGATATTGAAAATTTAAAAGTTCAGATAAACATAAGTGACACTTTTCTTCAGCTTTCAAACCAACAAATACTCCTCTAAGACTGTCCTAGGTTTTTTCGAAGGTCTGATTGATAATAATTATACCGTCTAGATAAACAAAACCAATGTGGAATAACTGGAATCAATGAAGTCGCCCCGGGGCGCCAATTAATTTTTATTGTTGTATTTATTTTATTTTTACCGTTATCGAAAAGTTTTAGGAGGATTGGCTAACCTCATAGAAAGTTTGTAGAATTGATACAAACCACGATGAGGAACAGTAAGAGCATATTTGATTTCTAAAAAAGATAGTATCCTGCAATTTGTCCAAGGTAGCGGAAAAATACCTAGTGAATATGCATCTTTCTTGGTAACTTCATTTAATTCCCGATAGAAAAGTGATAGTTGTTATCCTTCATTTTGACAACAAGTATCGGATTGTTGAACAATATTTTCATCTAATAAATTTTTCAATTCCCTGTCAATATGTGCTTATATGTGAGGCAAAACGGGATAATATCGCTGTTTCAACGGGGGAGTATCAGTACGAATCCCATGTTGTATTAAACTAGTACACCCAAGCTTGTCCCACATTTCAAAGAAGACTATCTCGATAGAATCATTAAAAATTTTTGACCCCCCACTCACCAAATCACTGCGAGAATTTAGAGCAGTCGAATACACCTCAACTCCTTCTTTATCGCTAGAAACCCACTCATCTCGACGTGAATTTAGAATTTACTCTAACTGTTTTCAGAATCAACACCTGAAATCAATTTATGACGGTCTAATCAATTTATTTATTTTTCTACCATAATTGGTGAATCTATGGTTCCTAGACTAAAAAATTCATTACCATCCGCGATGGTATACGAAACTACATTATAAATATGATGAGTCTACTCAATATGTCCCATCCAGGATCGATCCCCTATTATAGAATGGGACGCATCTGAATCTAAAAGATCTAATATATCAACACCTTAAATAGGCACATTGAGATATGGTCGCTCATCATTTCGAACATGTGATAAAATATAATCTAAGATTGCTCGTTTCTCAAATTCTAAAGAAGTACTGTAAGATCTGGTGACTGTCTGTGAGGAGGAGATTGTATTTCGATCGTTCACCGACCCTCTTGGCCATTTCCCGATATTCTACTATACTTGGGAAAAGTACGAACAGAATGGTTAGAAGTATCACATCGAAAACAGTATTTACTGTTCCTCAGCTCTACAATTCACAATTTCAACAAACGAAAATAGTATGAACCTAAAAAATACACATACTTACGACATTCACGATCTGAACTCTCACATCATAAAGGAGACTATGCACTTTTTGATAGAACCCTTGACCGGCATTATCAATGCGTGTTT
>WOGO01001269.1:0-14826 GCA_015342085.1 Leptinotarsa defecta | reverse complement strand
TATTACATTACTTATGATGCACTGTTTGGAACATTTGGTGTAGTAATGAATATTACTGGAGTTTTTTCCCAACACCAAATCGTTATTTTTAACACCTCGACACGTTGGTGTTGACAAAAAACTCCAGTAATATTCATTAGTACATTACATAATTATTATATTTTTATAGTCCAAGCGTGTATTGATAAATAAGTAAAATTATACGTCACAATTAATATTTCTCTAATGTGCCATTTCCAACTTTCACTTTTCTTTTTGTTTCAAAAAATGTATAGAGGTTATGAAAGAAAAAGAACCTCTGTACTACCCTACGGTTATCATTTTTTTTAAGAAATAATAGTTTTGAATAAATTAATCATGAAAAATATTTCTCAGATGAATTTTATATTTGACTCGCTAAATCGTCATAATAGATAATAGATTTCTGTTCGAATTTTAGGTGAGACATGATGTGGAAACCCGCAAAGTGTGTTTCCTTTGTCTGAAGACGCGTTTCGGCATCTTCGGTCCGTGGGGTCAACGGTGCACCCTCTGCAAGCGCACCGTCTGCTCCAAATGTTTCTCCAGAATGAACATCCCCATGGAACACTTCTCCAGCGTCCCCGTGGTTTTGCTCAGCCCCAGCATCATGTGTACGCCCGAAGAGGAGACCAAAGAGTCCATTGCCAGAGCGCTGGTGAATAAACTGACTTCAGAGCCCGAGTCGAAAAGCGCCAGTCCGGAGCACAGCAGGCCGAGCTCCAGCATGGATGGCAGCATCGTCAGCGATCCGGGCAGGTCCAAACGGTTCCAACCGAGAAAGCCGAGAGGCTCACAGATGATCGTCTGCCTCGACTGCAAGATGATGGTGCTGCAGATCATCAAGTCTGCCAGGGCAAACCGGTCCGCAATAAGGAACAAGACTCTGCAGACACTCACCCTCAACCTGTCTCCTGTTTTCTAATTGTGTATCAATCATAGTAGCTGTCACCAAAGATTAGGTAGTATTATTTGACTTACACACACTCATCCTATGCAAAGAAACATGTTTCGGGTCCTCTTCCAAGTAGAGCAACGTTTATATATACATATAAACTTTGAACATATCTATTTGAAAAATGTTTCCATATGAATAGATATTTCACATCTGACATATTCCAATGTCTTCCTCAATTTAAATTTTCAATTATCAAAGCAAAAATAAAACAATACGTTCATAAATAAAATATCAACCCTAAGTTGAACATTTCATTTGTAACCTGGAAAACCTTATCGAGGTTTGCTCGCAAGCACTTTAATTCTTGTAAAGTTTCTTGATCGAAATCTGACAACTGGAGAATTACGAGAAGTTCCTCTTTCACTGACGTAGGCTACCTAACTACAGGCAGCAACAATTCTGGTTCAAAAAAATCGAGGAGTACATCACCGAAGAGTACCAACACCAGTCAGCTTAGGACGATATCATTTTTGAAAAATATTTCTTTTAAAGTCCCAAGCAAGCTGCTGAGACAGTCTTGTCTGTTCAGAAGAAACTCGTAGACAAAATTACTCCTCCTAACAGATTCAAAGTCATTAATTCTAAGCGCAAACCAAATACACCCCTATCGTATTTGATAGCACCGATGGTAGGCCAAGTAGCATTATCATTTCGAGGCAGTCAGTTATTAACAGGGCATGTAGTCACAGAGGAAATGGCAAATATCAAAATTTCTCTCAAAAACGGAACTCTGAAGAGGATTCTACACAGAACGGGCTCAGGATGTCACAAATTTCAGATTTTGATCAAAATATTTAACAAGAACTAGACTGCTTGTGAGCAAACTTCGATAAGGTTTGCGAGGTTACAAAGGAAAAATACCTATTACGATCATTTTAAGTATTTTTACAGCGTGAGACGTTGATATATATATTGTTTAATTTATGCTTTGATGATCAAAAATTTAAATTGAGGAGGACATTTGAATCCGTAATATTGTAAAAAAACTCAAAATGATCATAATATCTAAAACCCCAAGTTGTACCTTTCCTTTATAACCTCGAAAACCTTATAGAGGTTTGCTCCCAAACAGAATTATCTAAAGTAAAGTATTTCAATCGAAATCTGAAATTTGTGACATGTAGGTAGCATTCTCTTCAAAGTTCATTTTTGAGGAGAATGTTGATATTTGCCGTTTCCTCTGTGACACATGCCCTGTTGATAACTGACTGCCTAGCAATGATAATGCTACTTCCCCTACCTTCGGTGCTGTCAAAAACATTAAGGGTGTGTTTGGTTCACACTCAAGAGTGAAGATTTTGAAGCTGCTAAGAGGAGTTATTTTGTCGACGGGATTCTTCTGAACAGATGAGAATCTCCTCGGCAACTTGCTTTTCAAAGAATTATTTTTCGAATGTGATCTCGTCCTGCGCTTCTTACTGGTGGTGATTGATTCCTCTATTTTCTTGAACCTGAATTATTGCTCCCTATAGTTAGATAGTCTTCGTCACTGAAAGAGTAACTTATCATAATTCCCGTTTTCAGTACTCTGAACAATGTTCTGATTGCCTTTTTTAAGGATACAATTTTTTTTTACCTTACACGGGTTATCAAATGAATTGAAGGACGATAATTTAAGCATTTCAAACACCGGCAAATTCATGAATTTTTGTGAGATTTTTTGACGTTCTACCTGCCACGAGTTTTCTATCTGAAGAAGAACAGATTTTTGATACTTTTTTACAGATGACAATGCTTCTTTTCTTGCATTCTTAACTATCTCCGGGTTTAGTGAAAGCATTTTTATATTTTTATCACTTTGGTCAGCAGTTTGCTCTTGCTTTTATATATATATTATATTATATATTAATATTAAATTTCACAAAAAGGATTTGAAGCTTTATAACTTCAATTTAATTATCTGCGAGCGCTTTCGACGACTGTTCGTGCTATCATCATCTAGGCTCACCTCAAACTAGAGCCTAAATGATGGTAGCACGACCAGCTGTCGAAAGCACTTGCAGATAATTAAATGGAAGTTATAAAGCTTCAAATCCTTTTTGTGGCTTAATTATTACTAAAAAAATTAGTTGCATCAGTACAGGGTGATTCGCGTCTTAAATGACATAGCAAATTTAATAGAATTAGGACTAGTTGAGAATTTAGTTCAGAACCTCATCTATTGTTTTTATTCAAGTGTCTCTTTCAAGAATGTGTTTTTGAGTGTTTTGATTGTTTTATTGATTAGCTAATCACGAAAAATTTTTTCTAGTCTTTCATAAAGAAAATCTTCATAACTTTTTTATAATTGCTACAATGAATTTCAAAATTAGTCATATTTGGTAAAGACGAGAAGAAAGATAATTTTTCATTGTCCGTTTGTAAATAAATAGAATTGATTTTATATTATAAGAATGTGTGCGTTTTGTGTTAAACATACTATACAATATAATGAAGATATTGAATTGACACAAATATTATTGTTAAAGTTGAATAATGTGATAGTTGTAACTCATTTTTCAAATTTTGTTCATTCCAATTGATATTCAAAATAAAAGTTGATATCTTCAGGAGTCAGTTGAAAAAGCTAATGTATATTTTGAATTATGAATTATACCAATTGATTTTTTTCGAAGTTTAATGTGTAATTTGGGGTGCAAAGTAAAATTGAAAATTATTAATGTCATCTCTGAATGTTGAGCATTTTCATTTTATGTAATTTAATTGAGCTGAGGAAAATTAAGATAAGTAGTTATTTCAAATAGATTTTTTATGAGTGGACTGACGTTACTTGATGAAAATCAAAAACACTATATATGAAAATAATTACACAATTTCCACAAACATTTTTTTTATTTCTAGACGCGTTTCACTAACACCATAGCTTTTTGTATCTCAAAGTATTATCTAGGGTAATCTACACATTTTCCAAGAGATATCTTTGACATTTGTTATTTCCTTGCTTTTTTCAGAAGTTAACAATTTGATATATCTTCTTTGCCGTTTGAGTAGTGAAATACGTGTTACGGTTTTGTAAATTGTTCAATTAAATCTCACAATAGTCTTTAAAGTAATAAATTAATTTCTTTTTGGAATATTCCAATACAATGTAAATAATAATGTTAGCAATATGTTAGCAATTTCTTCATATATACTTCACATTATTGGTGATCCAACAATAGTGGAATACAAGGTAATGTATAAGTTGCCTTATCTTTGTTTGGTGGAGAATTATAGAATATTAATACTGTGTGAAAAATTCAGCATCATTTTTTGGAGAAACCTCTTTTGGTTTTCTACTTTTCGAATAATATATAAAAATGGGATCTTACAAACAAATGAAATAACTACTTTCTTTTGCGAACATTGAATTACGAACATTGAATTACGAACATTAAATTCCCACTTCAGTATTTATATATTAATGGTGAAGCAAAAAGTAAAAAAAAGGAAATTAAAATTTCAAAAGCTTCTCTGAAAACAAATTATTGTATTGTAACTTCCACTAATAGTAAAACATCTTATAAACCTTTCAGGGAAATCATTATTATTTTCTATCTTCTTCATTTTTCATGTTTCCCCACTACCTTTTCCTGTGATGATTACACCTAACTTTCGATAGCAAATTATTTGGGAAATCATTTTGCCAAAAGAGTGATTGTATCAACCCAAATGCTCAAAGGTAATTTATTAGAAAAGTATTTTTTATGTATTAGTCAAATTTTAGAGATGTAGTTTTATTTTCAGTTGATTTGAATCATTCAGTTTTGCAACTTCCTTAGTGATAATAGCTTTAAAGAAATCTGAATCTTCTTAACGTATCAAGATGTATTTTAGTCCTTTCCTAGTGTGCTAGCTGGTGTTTTTAAAAGTACAAATTGAAATTTAACTTACATTAGTAGCACAAAAAATAATAATGCTGATTAAGCAACTGGAGATTACTATTTCATGAAAAAACTCGTGATATTGGAATTTGTGGATAACCACTTTCTATGCTATTCCTAAATCAAATTCCAGTGAAGGTACGACTCAGAGTAACTTCAGTAAGTTCTCCCAAAGCCATCATACCAAAGAATCAAAGAAAACACCAATAGCACATTCCTTATTATTTTAAGATGTATATATTTATGGGTTTTAGAGTGATATTGAACTACTGGTTCAAATAATTCATTTTTTTATTTATAACAGGTCAAAGTTGAACTGGTGGTTTGATCAATACTGAGCAAATGTGCTCAATGATAATGAGACGGATATACTACGGAATTGAAAATTGGAGTAATTTTATTTTGCTAATTGTAAGATCTACCAAGTTTTCCCTTCAAATGTATTTAAAACGATTAAAGGCTATGTTTTTGTTGTTAGATTAATGTTATTTTTCAATTTTTCCTAAAAAATGTCTAGTTGCAAGGTATTTAGGCTCAAGTTATTAGTAAACCATAATAATATTAAATATCTGGGAAAGAAAGGTTTTTGGCTAATTCAAACTACACAAGTTCCATCAAACTGAGGCATACCAGCCCCGAGTTAGTTCTCTCTAATTATTCGATAGCGCAACTCAACAGAAATATATATATTATTTACGCATTTCAACAATTATGTTTGTTGTATGTATTTATGGATGCATGCATTTGGTATGAAAAATGTCAATACTGCAGTTGTTTACAAAGTCCTTTCATGTAAAAATTGCATATTTTTTCAACTTCGCTGGTTTTATTGCCATCATTCGTTTAGAGGACATCGAGCAGTAAAAGTTAATGTTTGAGAATGTCTTCAATATAATTGTGAAGAGAATACGGTTGATCATATAAAGAAAAGTATTCGTATTCTTCCAAGTAGATACGGAAATTTAACCTCATAATTGAATAAAAATGGAAAGTAAAACTGGAGCTCAAACAGAATAAACCCAAAACAAACACCAAAACTGTAATACTCTTCTCGATGCGCATTTCACCAACGAAATTTTTGTCTCCAGGAGATAAATGAAACTGAGCCAAGTCATGTTACATGTTTAAAAAATGCCTCGAGGTTTATTCTGCTTGATTTCACTAGTTAATGATTATAAATCTTCAGACTCAAATGGTACAGAACTCGTTAACGTTGTTGTTGAAGTGAGCAGAAATATGCCATGAATTTGACATGTAAAGTAAATAATTATCTCTTTTGAAAACAAGCTTTGAAAAGTATTTCAGTTTTCTAGTAAATGCGAAATTCAAATCAGATAAGTTTTATAACTATTATTATATCTATACCAAAAACACTTTTAATAAAACTTCAGAGTTATTTATAGGAAAATTACAGTTTAATTTCGTAGATATATAAACATTCACTCATTCGAACGGAGTATGTGGAACAAGGTACAATTCTGTAAAATTTAATTTTGCAATAATGCAAAGAAAATCTCAATTTAAAAGGCGATACGAGTATAAATTAAATAACAAGGGTGAATAATTTATTAAAAATATCACTAAAACTTCTCCTCTTCTAGTCCATGTTTGAAAAACATCATGACTGGAACAGAATCGCCGTTGATTTCCCTATATTCCATGAGTCCCACCATTCCTTCGATTTCCATAGACTCGCCTGTAAAGAACTGCAGTTCTTTAAACCTGCCTAAGATGTCCTTCATAACTTTGTTCATATTTGTTTTGAATACATCTACTTGTTCAGGAGCGGTTTCTTCTAGTTTGGCAACCAGTCTGTAATAAAACGATTATTTCAACGTCCGTCGAAAATAATAAGATTAGATGATAGTCATGTCATCAGCGACCAATTAAAAACTCTTGGTCCTTATTTCGATTAAACATGGCTACCCATCTGGAAAATTTAACCCTTCAATTTCTTCAACCAGCATTTTGCATAAACAAAACTGTTTCATAATAAAAAAAAAAATTTCAAAGTTTTCAATATTTTCAGGGATTGGAAAAAGGACACAGAGAATGTATTTTCAACGTTTGTTTGAAGGTGATTGAAATTCATATTTTCTTTTAAAATATTAGGAAAAATTCAAAAGAAGTTATACTGACCAGTTTAATAAATCTTCGCCTGAAATGTATTCGAAGACAGTAAACATCTTTTAGAATTTTAGTAAATAGTAGCAAAAAAATTCTACGATGCCCATTCACAAACCAAACTTTACCCTAAAGTTGTCATAATAATAATAACAAGTATTGCCTAACACATTGTACAATAACATAAAACACTTTATTGTGTGATAAAACTATCTAGTGAAATTCACACAATAAAGTGTTTTTAGAATACGTTTGTTATGGATTTTCATCAAGTATCGGCCGATTCCATCATATACATTGTACAATCTCCTCAGACAACAATATTAGAATAACGAAAGTTAATGAAAAAGAAAAAATTGCTAGCACAAAAATAGAAAACTAAAAGTATAGTGGAAGAAAAACAAGTGAAATATTAGATTTTGCATTACATGCTTAATTTGCTTCGAACTATCCCAGAATATTAATTATTGCTTCAGCCTGCGAATTGCCATACCTTGAAATATAATTAGCTTAGCACACCAGTACACATTAGATCAGTCAATGAAATTATGAACCAGTTCATTAAGGCATGAAATAGAAGCCAAGCATCATCCAAAAACTAAGCTTTTTGCTGGAAATTTTCTGAAAACTTGCATGTGCTAGCGGTTTCTTTGCATTCACGCTTGCACAGAAACTCTATACAAGTGTTAGATATTTAATGAAAACACGTTATATTGAGAAATTAGTAAAAATAAGTGACCCAACTAACATAAATCTTGTCAAAATTTCATTCTCCATCATAGATTATATTCTACAATGAAATAAAAATGGCATTTTATTTATATTGCATATATTGCTCTGAATATCCCATTTGTTAGATATATATCCAGTATTAGTATATGCTCAAATGGAAATATAACAAACAAAATTTTTGTCTTATCACCAGAATACATCAATAAATATTTACACTAAATAATAGCACTTGTAATCAGTTGATTTAAACAATCAATTGACAACCATGACCTTGCTAAATTTTGGTTGCACTTTAAGTGATTATATGCAAAAGTACATTTCAGTATTCTGAATGACTTAAAAATCTGTCTAACCCAATAGTTCGATTTCAAAAGACGTTTTCTGAAAAGATGAATTATCAAATCTTTGAATTCATATTGATTTCTATTTTCAAATTTACACCTTATTGGTCACACTGTGCCAACTGAAGTATATTTATTATTATTACCAAATAGCAGCCGTGCATTTGTGATGTATAAAATCGAAGTGTACTATTATAAACTGAAAATTGTCAAGAGAAAGTTGCCTAGAATGTACTCACTTTTTCATGTAGTCTTTAAGATATGAAGTATAAGATTTCTTATCTCCAAAAGCGAACGATTCACACAATCTATGGTTCAAAACGATATCAACTCCGGATGAGACAGTCTCGTCGGTGCCCTCGTCAGCTTCTTCTGCTGAAGGGTTTGCCCCATCAATATGAATGTCTCCTTCCTTGCGTTGGATTAATTTTCCATAAACTTCATAAAGAACTTCGTCCACCAACTTTATTTTATATGTATCTGAGAACATTTCATCTCCTACAAAAAAATTATAAATATATTAATCTGCTACTTGTTATTATTATTTCCAGTTGACAGATGGAATCTTAGATCTAATTATTCAGCAAAACTACAAAACGAAATAGAAAAATATGTACACTAGAAAGTAACGTAAAAATTAATAGAAAAAACTCACCGGTGAAAATATCTTTATAGATTCTCATTTTGGAAGATTATTCAGATTTTTTTCTAAGCTAAGGAGGAACAACCAATCACTCCTAGAGAGCACCGTAGAAAGAACGAAATTTACTCGGTGTTGCCAAATATAATATACACGTGTAGTGGCAATAGTGCGTTCATTAAACGATTTGTTCTGCAGAGTAAGTCTGTTCGTAGGAATTCCGAATTCGATCAATCAAGTTGTAAGTGCTTCGAAAATATTTTCAGATTTACGAATGAGTTATTAACAAAATTATATGAATCAAATATAATTTATTGTCAGCTTGATACATTTTATATATTTTTTACTGGAGATCCATCCATCACTTTCTCTCTTCAAGTTAGTACTCTGAACATTTATATTTGGCTTCATAGATATCACAGCGAAACTACACACCAATATATGAAAATTATAAAAATTTGACTTTTATGAAAAACTATCATACCCCTGGTGTACTTTGAAGTTTCGGACGTAGATACTTGTCTTTGACTTCTCATTAGCACCTTTTCTGGATATCTTTGAAACATCGAAAATTTCCGAAATCTAATACCCAAGAGACGAAACACCGGCACATAATCTCGTTTGATTCAATTTTTATAAAGTGTTTGTGTTATTTTTATCATTACGAAAGATGAAACTTTCAGAAAAATCTAAAGTTTCGAATATTTTCTTGAAAAGTAGATGCAATGAATTTTGTACTTGTTTCATTTGCAAAAAAAAATTGGAATTTTTTGACAGCACCAACTTTTATGTAACCATCTAAAATTATATTCACTAAATAGTGGAGATAATTTTCATAATTTACAACATATTCATTGAGAACTTACATTCATTTACATTCTCTTAAAACCCTAAAATAGTTTTCATTAGAACTGTCAGTTGATTTTTTCCGTGAAAAATAATAAATATTGATGTCACTGTATCGAGATCTTTTTGCCACAACTCACATTAAGGGAGATTAATGGTTTTAACTTTATTCTGAGAGAAAAAATTGTATTTCAATATAGAATAAGTGATATTCTGAGAGAAAAGGTGATATTCGACACCTATTCACCAATTTACTTGAAGAGTTAATATTTTAACAGCGACAAAAATACATTCTCATTATTATTCTTATTATTGACTGTCCAAATGAACAGTTTATAGTCTATACGGAGTCAATTCGAACAGCTAAATGAAAGACTATGTAAATTACTCTTTACTACTAATAAAAAATCCATATAGGTTTGTGAAAAATAAAATAAAATAAAATAGAGTTTATACTCTAAATTCATGCTACTCTAAAATTCACTTTATTATGTGTAAGTAATTATTCCATTGATTATTTTTAAGATTGAATAGTGGAATAAGTCGAGAAATTAGAAATCAATTACAAATGACAGATAACATTTGTCATTATTCAAAAATTGCACGGAAATATTCTCAACGTCCACTTCGACTCACCTCTTCAGATGGGTCGTTGTGAGGTTGGCGTGAGTGAAAGTAATGAGGTCATGAAATGAGTGACGTTTTCGAGGAGACCACGGTCATTATATGGAACGGTGTAGGAGCATTTTGACCACAGACCATTGTGCTCCCGCCCTAGTATCGCTGGTCTTGTCCTTCTCTCTTTCAGAAAAATTTCTCAAGTCCTCGTCGATAGCCGGTCGGTTCGACGTGGGTGCTTACTCTCTCAATCAACCGATGTGTGAGTTTGTGTTTCAAGACGCAGGCTGAACGATCGATTTTCACTTGCTATCGTCCAACCCGTGTTAGGAATCACACGTTTAAAGGTGAGACACCATTAGTCCTTAGCTCGCACAAGTTTCCACTTCTGAGGGTTGCCGTTCGCAGGAGTGCGACAGCTGGTTAACGGAAAAACATATTTTGGACACAATTTTTAGAAACATATAATCAAAATGAATTCATTATATCATTTTGTAAATGAAAAAAGTACTACCAGAATTCAACGCACACCCCTCAGCGCCTCGTGGTAAAAACATGTTCGGAAATTTTATACGACACAGGTTCGAATACGACAGATTTCCGTATGAGCTTGGGAACTGAGCCCTCGAAGTTTAAGTAGAAGAAGGATACATTTGCCTTCAATTGTTATCTTATAGTATTTTCCATTGGAAAACCTGTGTAAGTTTACGTAATCCATTGCAAAACCAAATCAAAGAGAACTGCACTCAGTATAATTTTTTAAGCACGAACTCCTCAGTATCGGCAGGATAAACTAATTGATTTTCACTCAAGTAACACTTCATTGTGAAGTGTTACTTGAGTTCACAAAACAGCATTACATTTTTCGCTACATAATAGCTTCCTTAGCGTTTTCATACCATTTATTTATTTATATATTGTAATTACATTAGCTGAATGAAAAATAGTTTACTGATTGATTCGGCCGTTACTTGATAAAGATCCATAGTAATTTCATAGTAATATCCACAAACTTTGTTTGTGGAGATCAAATGAAAAAAAATAGTTTACATTAATTTAGGTCAAAAATGTAGTGAGTGGTAGATTATTTATAATATTTTCCATTGTTGTAGTTATAAGGGCAGTATATATCAGTAATACGCGACGGACTGTGGCTGCTCATCTCAAGCGATTCAAATCCAATTTGAATCACCACTTTCGCACAGGCAGCGCTCTTAGTGCTTGTATTTTGTCCTTAAAAAAATAAAAATAAATATGCAGATCAAATTCACAATTATCCCTGTCAGCCTGTCACTTTAAATAATGTATTCCAGTAGCCAATATGATTGATATTGATCTTTTCTGTTATAGTGTTCTTGTTGAGTGACGAGTGTTGAACGTATGAAAGAACTCATGTTGTTTCATGCAACACGAGTCACTCTGGTTTTGCCAATGAAAAACGCTATTGATACAAATGTAAATTCTGTGGTTTTGTGGTTGTGGCAATTCTGTGGTTTTGGGGTTTGAACGAACCTAATTCCCTAAATATACAAGCTTATTGGCTGCACGTGTTTGTATTCAACCGGTTATTGATTATTTTAAAATGGCTAGTGATTTGGAAAAGAAAATTATTCAGCAAATTGAATACTATTTCGGAGACTTTAATTTGAGGCGAGACAAGTTTTTGAAGGAAAAAATAGGAGAAGATGAAGGCTGGGTTACCTTGGAGGTATTGTTGACGTTCAAGAGACTTTCTAGCTTATCCACTGATGAAGAAGTTATAGCTGCCGCAGTAGAAAAGTCTGAAAACAAACTGGTAGAGTTGAGCGAAGATCGAAAAAAGATAAGACGAAATCCTGAGAAGCCTCTTCCGGAATCTGATGAGCAAAGTCTTAAACAAGTCACAGAAAGATCAGGTAAGACATTGATGAATTCTTGAGGAACATATAGTTTTTGAAGTTGATTTCAGTGTCAGTATATTGATTTTATTTTATCTTTCAGCGTATGCTAAAGGATTTCCTTTGGATGCATCTCTGGATGATATCCTTAGTTTTCTGGAGCCTCACGGTCCTATTGAGTCTTGCCATCGTAGAACTATAAACAATCAAAAATTCAAAGGTTCATGTTTTATTGTTTTCAAAGAAAACGAAGCATGCAAGAAGTTTGTAGAAGCGGAAAGCATAAAATACAATGACGTGGAACTGATAAGAAAGTTTCAACAAGTGTATTGGGATGATAAGAAGAAAGAGATTGAAGAACGTAAAAAAAACAAAAAAGAGAAAAAGGAAAAAGAAGACTCTAAAGAACCACCAAAGAAACTTGATTTTCCAAAAGGTGCCATATTACATTTTACAGGCCTAGAAGAGGGCCATAGCCTGACCAGGGAAGAACTGAAAGATAGGATCAAGGAAGTCGGCGATTTAGAGGTCGCCTTTATGGATTTCAAAAAAGGAGATCTGGAGGGATACGCACGTTTTCCAGAAGAAAATGGTGCGGTAGAGTTCCTCAAAAAAATGACTGATAACCAGCTGACAGTAGATAAATTCACGATGAAACTAAGAGTCCTTGAAGGAGAGGAGGAGGAGGAGTATCTACAGAAGAGCTCGGATGCAATCCTGGAACTGAGAAAGAAACAGAAAATGGGCAGCAGAAACAGCAGAAAACGCAAAGGAAACTTCGGGAGCCATGGGGGAAGGGACGGAAAGCAGAAAAGATATTGAAACATACCTTTTTTAGTTTTTTAATGTTGAGCATTTTCAAACATAGTCAAAATGAAATCATCTTTTACAGTGTGTAGGTATATGAACGTTTAACGTTGTATATTTTCTGTTTGGAAATACCTTCACCATAGATGATATGGTTGTTTTTTATGAATTAACTTGAGATGATTCAATTAATAAAAATTTTATTTGGTGAATATTGAGTTTTTTTTTAATTAGTTTCAACAACAACAGTAAAAATTGAATTGAAATAATTTGATCTGAATTATTCATTACAACATATGCAATTTGTGGCAAACTTCACAAACAAACTAATAGCAACAACTATGTCTAGATGATGTTTATCATTATTAAAATATATAATTTTCGCAACCAATATGTTATTACGTTACTATCAGCCTGTCAAATATAACAGAATTAATAAAGCATATGTACTATTTTATCATTGTGAGAATTGATATTTAGAGTTAATATCGTAATGAAGAGAATACTTGAATTGCTGAACACTTTTTGAATTATGTTTGTTTTTTGGTTACATTTTATATGTATACTTGATGATATTTAATGAATTATTGGTTGTAAAATTATTTATAAATGAATATTAGGTAGGTATGTAAAGTACCTATGACAGAAACATAAAAAAATTCTATTCCTTACTTATTTTACTTTCAAATTCATCCGATCTTTTATTATATTAACCAATTATTTCCTAAAAAACATACAAATTGTTTATAGGAGGGAAAACAAATTAGCAATAACACTAATGAATATTACTGGAGTTTAGTCCCAACACCAAACCGTTATTTTTAACATCTCAACATGCGTTTCAATCACCAAGTGATCATCTTCAAGAGGAAGATTAAACGGTTTGGTGTTGGGACTAAACTCTAGTAATATTCAATACTACACCAAATGTTCCAAACAGTTCTTGATAAGCAAAAGAAGGAAAAAGAAATGCATGGAGCCATCAGCTAGAGCACATTTGTGGTTTTAGTTAATAGATCTTGCGTTTTTATGTGTTTACAAGAAAACAGGTAGCTATATAGGTAGTTTTCTTCATCGGGAATAGTATTGAAATATGATATTCCATTGATAATAATAATGATAGAACGGCTTGGACCCATTTTTATTATGAATTTTGTGTTTTTGGATTTGTCGTCGTCAGGAATAGAATAATAAGTATTAAAATATGATATTTTATCAATAATAGTATTTTTCGTTCGTTATTGTTTTAAGCTTATTTAAAAAAATATATTTTCAACTTTTTAGTTCGATGTTCTTTGAAAGCTTGTTTTTTAGTTTTTTAAACTATTTTCATTTTTTAGTTTCGTATGCTGTAAAGGCGTGTTTTTTAAATTTTTTTAAACTATATTTATTTTATCTAAACTTTCGGATCAATCAGCCGTATATTGTTTGGAAAAATGACCATCGATATTTTCCGATTCCGGAGAGGGAGGTTAAGCTGGATGTTCAGGAAAAATAATAATTTCCAAATGTGATATTTGAACCTACGTTCGTTTTTGAATTCGTAGGTCACGTAAGATGTTAAGGGCAGATATATTTTTCCAAATGAATTATTCTAAAATTCTTTAGTTTTTCACTTCTGATTTCAAGGTTAGGTTGTTTAGGGTTAGGTTACGTTCGGTTAGGTTAGGGCAGAATTATAGTTGGGGCGGTGAGACTAGTCATGGAAAAAGCTGCTGCAGGGGGAAAGACATGGGGAGCTATAATCCTCATTGACATCAGAAACGCTTTCAACACCGCAAAATAGCATCTGATTGTTAAGGAACTCAGAAGACTACAGATTAGTGACCGAGTTCTGAAATTTGGGAACCTCATTATAGACCTCACCCAAGGGGTGCCGCAGGGATCGGTGCTGGTCCCAGTGCTGGTTAGGTTAGGTTAGGTTAGGTTAGGTTAGGTTAGGTTAGGTTAGGTTAGGTTAGGTTAGGTTAGGTTAGGTTAGGTTAGGTTAGGTTAGGTTAGG